>RYFJ01002019.1:0-68623 GCA_003991445.1 Oryza meyeriana var. granulata | reverse complement strand
GTTTGTGGAACATGATAGACGCCGATCTCAAAAGTAGAGATTGTAGTACCCACATACAAGGAGGATATCTTCGCAGGACTCTCAAAACATGAGAAATGAAATTCGCAGAGCACTCATAAACTACATGAAACAATCACTCGTCACTGAGACACACTAATGGAGAGCAAATATATACATGGAGAGATTAGCTCGCCAATTTGCTTGTTCGATAATAGATTTAATAGGAAGGAGTGGGCAGATTTGGTGAGGCGATCAACAATTACCCAAATGCAATCATTCTCCCTTGGGTGACTTTGGTAAACAATTATAAAATCCATACCAACTTCATCCCATTTCCATACGGGAATAGGAAGAGGTTGAAGTGTACCTGCTGTCTTAAATGTTCAGCTTTAACCCTTCGGCAGTTTATCAACTCGGAGACATACCGTGGCGATTTCCCGCTTCATTTCGGGTCCACAAAGTTTCTGGCGAAGGTCTTTGGTACATTTTTGTACTACCAGGATGGATAGAAAAAGGAGAGTTGTGAGCTTCATCAAGAATGAGTTGCTTCAACTTTCGGTTTCTAGGCACAACCAATCGCTTCCAAACCATAGAACACCATTCGTGTCTTCGGTGAAAACAATTGGCCTTGCCTTGTGAAATTTTGGCGGCGAATTCGTGCCATGCCCTTATCATTTCTCTGGCTTCTTTGATTTTGTTCCATAGAGGGTTGGTTTGACTTCAAGATCAGCAAGGAAAACATGTTCAACCATTTCAAACCAAGCTTCTGAAAATTCAGAACATAAGTGTCTCACATTGGGGAGTTACCGACAAGCAATTGCATTGCGGTTTTCGGCTCAATGCATCGGCAACAACATTGGCCTTCCCCGGGTGATAGTGTAGGCCCATGTCATAATCTTTGATGAGCTCTAGCCATCTTCTTTGTCTAAGGTTCAGATCTGATTGGGTGAAGATATACTTGAGGCTTTTATGATCGGTGTAGATTTCACACCGGTTGCCGATAAGAAAATGCCGCCATATTTTGAGAGCATGTACAACTGCGGCTAGCTCTAAGTCATGAGTTGGATAATTCACTTCATGAGGCCTCAATTGACGTGAAGCATATGCTACAACTCGGCCTTCTTGCATAAGCACACAACCGAGTCCTTGGCGAGATGCATCACAATAAATGTCGAAGCTCTTGTGAATATCTGGTAGGGCAAGTATAGGAGTAGTAGTTAATTTCTCTTTTAATATTTGGAAACTTGCTTCACATTCCGCTGACCACACGAACTTCTCATTCTTCTTTAAGAGTTGAGTCATTGGTTTAGCAATTTTAGAGAAATTCTCGATGAACCGGCGGTAGTAACCGGCTAGACCGAGAAAACTTCGGATTTCGGTGGAAGTCTCAGGCTGTTTCCAAGTCAGCACATCTTGTACTTTGCTAGGAAGAACAGCAACTCCTTCTTCAGATAGCACATGACCAAGAAAGGTTACTTCTTTTAGCCAAAATTCACATTTGCTAAATTTGGCATAAAGACGATGCTCCCGTAATTTTTCTAAGACAAGTCGAAGATGTTCTTCATGTTCTTCTTTGGACTTGGAGAATATGAGAATGTCATCAATGAAAATGACCACAAATTTATCGAGATACTCCATGAAAGTTGAATTCATCAAGTTCATGAAGTAAGCTGGAGCATTAGTCAAACCGAAAGACATGACTGTATACTCATACAAGCCATAACGAGTAGAGAAAGCCGTTTTTGGAATATCTTCAGTTCTGATTTTGATTTGATGATAGCCTAATCTCAAGTCGATTTTAGAGAATACACGAGCTCCAGTCAATTGATCAAAAGATCATCAATTCGGGGAAGTGGATACTTGTTCTTGATAGTGACTGCGTTTAACGGACGGTAATCAACACACATCCGTAAACTCTTGTCCTTCTTTTCCACGAATAGAACCGGGCATCCCCAAGGTGAGGAACTCGGTCGAATGAAACCCTTGGCTAGTAACTCCGAGAGTTGCTTTTTCAATTCTTCTAACTCATTTGGAGCCATTCGATAAGGTCTTTTTGATATCGGGGCCGTTCCGGGTAGTAAGTCGATAACAAACTCGACTTCCCGATCTGGTGGCATACCTGGTAATTCCTCTGGAAAGACATCCGGGTATTCACACACCACTGGGACAACAGCAAGCTCAGTGGCTGTGGCACCCTTGAGAGTATGAAGTTGAGGCGAGGCATCGTTTGGAGCAAAAGAGATCGGTTCACCGGTATCATTTACAAGAGAGATAAGACGACGGCCACAATCAATGACCCCCTGATTTTTGCGCAACCAATCCATGCCTAAGATGACATCTAATCCCTTGGTGTAGAGAATGATTAGGTCAGCACTAAATTCTACCCCTTGAATAACAATCTTCACGTCCCGACATATATATTTGGCTCTCATTTCCGAGCCGGGTGCTTCAACAATTAAAGGTGCTTGCAATTTGCTAACAAAAAGATCATGGGCTGAAGCAAAACTTTCTGTAACAAAGGAATGTGTAGCTCCGGAATCAAATAACACATCAACTGGATGAGAGTTAACAAGTAGCGTACCGATCATAACATCCGGTGCCTGACTTGCCTCTTCGGCGGTGACATGGTTCACCTTGCCCCTCTTTTGGACCTGCTGGCCCCGAGGAGCTTGCCTTGGTGGTGCATTCGGACGTACATGTGCTGGTCTTGGAGCATGCGCAGGTGCACCTGGGCCACGATTCGGGCATTGATTTGAAATGTGCCCTGGCTGTCCACATTTGTAGCAAGTGACATTGGGACCAACCAACGGACGAAGGCCTTGTTGAGATCTACCCACTGGAGGTGGGAATCGTTGCTGTGGTGGACGTGGCTAAACGCTTGTTGACGAGGAGGTGGAGGAGCCTGGAAACGCGGAGGTGCAGACAGCCAAACCCGAGGTCGTGGTGAACTCCTGGAGCTGGAGACTGTGCAACCCTCTTGCGCTTTCGCTCATTCTCAAGATTCTTCATCTTGCTTTCCACGACTACAGCTCTGTTGACAAGGTCCTGGAAGTCCTGGAAGATGTGTGCAGCAAGCTCGAGTTGCAGCTCTGCTGACAACCCACGCATAAAGCGATTCTGCTTGCGGGAGTCGGTGGAGACATCGTCCGGAGCATACCGAGCCAAGTGATTGAACTCGTATAGATACTCCATGACAGTCTTGCGGTCTTGAGTGAGATTGAGGAACTCTTGTTGCTTGAGGTCCATGGTGCCCTTTGGGACGTGAGCCGCGCGAAAGGCTTCGCGAAACTCCGCCCACGTGACGATATGGCCAGCAGGTTGCATAGCGAGAAAGTTCTCCCACCATGCACCCGCAGCTCCATGAAGTTGCTCGGCCGCTAGGTTCGCCTTGTCGGCTTCCGGGCAGCGAGCAAGGTTTAGCTTCCGCTCGATGGTGCGGAGCCAATCATCCGCATCTAACGGATCGTCGGAGCGGGAGAAGATTGGAGGTTGAGTACGCTGAAATTCAGCAAGTCCTCCAGCAGCTTGATGACCACCTTCGCCCGCAGTTTGGGCGAAATGAGCGGCAGTGGCAGCCGTGCTTGCTGCGATTTGTTGGAGCGCGACATTTTGAGCTTGACGGTTGCGCTCCACAGCCATCAACACATCAGCCATGGTAGGTGGAGGTGGAGGTTCTTGGTCATTATGACGAGAACCTTCAGGTGTCTCAGGAGGTTGAGAACGAGTGTGAGGACGAGACATCCTACGGATATAAACAGAAAAAGGATTATTAGCAAAGGAACCATAATAGGTGGTAAGCTCTAGGGGAAGGATAACATATCAGCATGGTTTAAGTTACGGAACTACTATTACGAATGATATCGCCAAATGCACTGAAATGACGATATGGTTAGCCTAGTATGCCATGATGCATTTCAATAAGATCCAACGAAAGATCAAGTAAACTCACACTACTCCTACAATCTGAACAGGAACCTCAAAAGTCAACGAGAAACAAACACGTTCCTGCGAAGGGGCAATTAGGACCGTAAACTACTCGTTGGCATCAAAGAAAGATCGAAGATCCAAATAAACCAACAATCATATGGCCATGATAGATATCTAAGTACTTTTGTAGCGAGCGTCTCTCAGCTGGGAGTACCCTTTAACGATTTATTTGGTGTATTCTTCATGGTTACGTATTTTATTTTTCAGAAGACTAGAATCTGGAATTTTTAGGACTGCTGGACAGCAGCCAATTCATGAATTTTTAGAGGGGACTACAGAAGAGATAAAATTCTGAAAATTTCTGTGATGCTTCCTGATGTAGTTGGTAACCTCCAGAAAAATTAGCAAGGTCAGATAAGAAGTAGAACTCTCTGTAGAAAATCTTGAACAGCTGCTGGTCCAGAATTCCAGAACACGGGTCTTCGCATAGTTGAGCTTGAAACTTGAATGATTGGCTTCCAGAATTTGTAGGAAATTTAGGGTAGGCTCAGAGGACAGTAAAGCACCATTTAGTTCACTGGTTTATAAATTTTACACTGCATTTAGTAAAGTGAGAGTAATTTTGCTTACACTTGACATACCGGCTTCTTTTATCGAACTAATATTTGAATGAGGGAAGCATAGACTTGATTTTACAAATAACAATCACAGCAAGGTGAGGAGATAAAATGAGACTAAAATGAGGATGAATACTAGAAAGGGATGAGAAGCAAAAAGGATCACACATCCTAATGGTTTTCCGAAAATAGTTCACTTTGAACCTTTCGCAAATATTTTTGCAATCACCAAGCTAAGCTCTAGCCTACAGTCAGTACTGCTCTGATACCAACCGCTGTGGGCACCCCGGAAGTGCATTATGAAGAGTAACTATTACGGCAACGCGAACTATCTAGATGGATGGGGTCTCGAATAAAAACCAAATAAGTAGGGTAACCATCCATCCTCATCGCAGACTTGCCATAATCTTTACCCACTCACAATACAAGTCCAAAATGCCGAGAATTGTACAAAAGAGATAATCATAAGGATAGCTTGCCAGTCCTCCCCGTCATACGCCGTCAAACCACTCGATGGTGGCGACCAAACACGATACGTACCCCAGAGGACTCGAACCACAATAGCTATCCCTAACCATCTCAATTATACACAACTCATACTCATGTTCAGCTAGTCCCCAGGAAAGCGACTAGCCTCACACTTTCATCGCAAGCAATTGATAAACATCACAAGTACTCTAAAAATGGATAGACGAGTAGCAGGGTTATAGATTCTACATAGAGGGTTCACACCCTAATTCATCACAAAGTGACACAAAAGATTTGCAGCGGAATATAAACACAAAAGACAAGAACCAGTGGTGCCAAACCCATGCACAGGGCAACCAACTGGGGGTAGAGCTCAACTCAAACTACTAATTATCCTCGCCACCCTCGGCGGGATAATAGTAGACCACATCAGCTTCGTCGTTGTCCTCACCTGAAAAATAGCAACGTGAGTACGAATGGTACTCCGCAAGACTTACACAATAATAATAGTACAAAGGAAGCATGCTGGTTTCTACATCAAGGAAGAAGGCTATATTGATTTGATTTTGCACAAAGCTGATTTTATTGAGCAAGTAATACTTGAAACTATAAGTATTTTGTGAAATAACTCAATCTGAAATTTTAAGACAGCAAGTATATGGTTCTGAAAATGGAATATAAATGAGCATAAACCATGCTTTAAGCATCATCCATGGGCCATCCTTGCCCAAACAATTGTGCTACACTAGCACACCATTTTTCATGACTAAAGCCAAGTCATAATTAACATTAAAAATAATCCCTTATATAAACCCATCCATCCATGACTATCCTAAGTCATAGTAACCACATAACCCAAAGTTGGATGCTAACATGACTAACTAACACATCAAGCGTTCGTCCTGTAACCATGGACACGGCTATTCGAATAGTTCTTACTCTGATCAGAGGTGTACATCTTTACCCACACGATGTGATAGAAGCCAAACGGCTACACTCTAGTTTGATTCGTACCTGCCGGTACCCACACTCTACACATTGAGTGCGGACTAGAGGTCACAACAGAACCTTTTGCACGCTTAGCCCCAACCACCTAAACCACGTCTGGGCCCCCGGCGACTTAGTCGTGCGTGTGTGATGACTAAGGCGGGCTTACCGTCGTGGGAGGCACCTCCGGCCAGTCCAGGCGCGCTCGAGGTCCTCCAACGGAAATCCATCCTCACGACTGACGGACGGGCGTAGATGGCTACAGCCTCCCGTGCTACTGAGTTAAGCCGTCCCACTCCCGGCGTGTGGAAGTACGTAGGGTGCTTGAATAGACGTCAACATGTTCGGTCCTTAACGACCCAGACGGAGCTACGTGCATCGGGGAAACACCATCCCTTCATTGCCCTATCATCCGTCCAAGTCAAACATATTCTCAAATATTAATTAGAAGTTATTCTTGTCAGATTTTAACCCATCTATTCGCATTCAACTAATTTTGAACCGATAGCTCCATCTATCGGATTTTGCTAAGTCTAGAATAAGCATGGCTAAGCATTCGGTAAAATAAAAGTATCCCAAAGTCCTTAATCAGTGGTGACAATGTATAAACATGGCATCAATAAACAAGGAATGGAAATGCATACAATTAGGTAATATTAACTCTACCCATTTTCCCATTTTAAATAGACTGAAGCATGCATATAGATATTGTTTTCACAAACAAATCAATTTATTGAAAACATAGGTTCAATATGCTTAGACACTTGCCTTGCTGCAGCGATGGGTCACACTCAAGCTCTAGGTTAATCTCCACGTACTCCGTATCCTCAGAATCTATCGATAAGAAGCAATATGCAAATAAGAAGCAATTAAACATGTCTATGCAACATGATCAATTAATTATGAGATAAATACAGTAGGTATGGTATGTCCTAACAAGATTTTAGGAGAAAGAACCAAGTCATTTGCATCCCTGGATTGGGAGATACAAAAATGACAAGGTAGAAGGGCTGAAAACGGCAAAAGCCGAAACTATAGGAGAACTCTAAGTGGAAAAATAAGTGCATGCCTTCTCTGGTAGGATTTTATGAGTGTGAGCATTTTTATGTGGAAAATAAATATCTTCCTGGTTCCGACAAAATTTGGTTTACTGAAATCCGATTTAAAATGATTTAGATATGAATTTTACAAGTTTAACAAAAAGAAAGGTTAGAAAATTACTTAGGCCTATTTTGGGAGGTATTTTTATCAAATATAACTTTTCCACAGTAAGTTTACAATTTTCTGAGTTTAACAGAAGTGGCTTCACATTTGTAGCAAATAGGATGAATTTTATGGGAATATTTCAAGTTATTAAGCCCAAAATAAGTCAATTTTGCTTCATATTATTTTATGGATATTTTCTGTACAGAAGTTGTCCTATTTTATTTTACAGTAATAAAGTTCACAAATTTACAGAGCTAACAAAATTGGTTTCACTCAATTTGGAGTCAAAATGGAGAAGTTATGGATTTGCAAAGTTTAGCCATTTTTCTGTTGTAAGATAATCTTTTAATTACTTTTCCTATTTCTTTCTTCTTTTCTCCCTTGCAGCCCGGGCCCGCAGGCTAGCGAGGCAAAGCAGAGCAGGGCGCGGGCACGAGGGCGCGGGCACGAGGGCACGGGCACGAGGGCGCGGGCGCACAGATCGGACCGTCCGTTCCCGGAGTGTATGGTCCGGCCTGGCGAACAGAGAAGGACGCGGGCAGACAGAGCCGGCGAGCTTCTCGGCGGCGGTGACGGCGAACGGCGGCTCGGCTGTAGCCGGGCCCCAAAGAGAAAAGATAGAGGAGTTCACGGCGGGGCTAAGGGCGGTCTTCTTGACACCTCGGGTCACCGGAATCTCGCCGGCGGCGAGCTCCAGCGGCGGAGTGGTTCGGGTTAGCTAGGCCGACTCGGCTACGGGCGGTTTCAGGCCAAAACAAAGCATGCCTTAGTGTCTAAAGGGTACCAAGATGCTCACTGAAGGTTGTGCTGGTCTCGGTGAAACGGAAACAGCAACGGCGACGGAGAACTTGGCCCGACGGCGGCGAAAACCTTCGGCTCCACGACGGTAGCTCACTTCAGTTGGCCTGCGGCTAGGACACGGTGTCTAACAGGTTAGAAACTTCCTGAGGACGGCTACGGTGCAAAGAATCGAAGCGGGGCTCACCACAGAGGACGAATCGGCGGTGGCGGCGGATTGACCGGAGGGGAAGAAGACGATGTCGATCTCTCGGTATACTGTGTCGCGGTTCGATTGGTCGATGCCAGCGTCTCCTGGGAGTGAGGCGACACTGAAGGCGAGGTGGTCCGGTCAGACTTACTCCGAGGCGGCCGGAAATGGCGAGGCAACGCCGGCGGCGGCGCAGCAGAGCAGAGAGCGAAACACGACGGCCTCGACCGGCGATCCTAGGGCAACAAAGCACAAAAATGGAACGGTCAGAAGGTATAGATCATGTTCCCGAAGCTTAGAAAGGGTGGAGCTCACTGGAGCAACCTCGAGCTCCACCGAACACCTTCAGCAGAGGGAAGAATACGCTTGACGGCGGTGATCTTTGGGGATTCTATGGATTTCTCCGGTGGGAGCGTGAAGAGGAAGGGTGAGAGGTTCTACTGGCGGAGTTTGAGTCGAAATGGTCGATGCTCCATGGAGGAGCTCATCTAGGTCACTCTGTGTGTGCTGTGGGAGAGGAGAACGAGAGGAAGACACATCTGCCATGCAATGCTGAGTCGTCTCCACTGCTACAGTGCCTCTGGTGGGTCCCACATGTCAGGCAACAATGTTTTACTCATATTTAGCTAGATTTACTCTATGACTTGTGGGTCCTTGGAGTTAATTCCTATGGAAAAGAGAGGGGTGTGGGTAGGAATGGGGTGAAACTCACTGTCCCAAGACTGGCAGAGGCTTACAGGTGGGCCAGGGTGTTGTGGGTCCCACTGGTCAGTGAAAGATGAGAGGAGAAAACTCCAGAAACTAAGTCTTGCTAGCTGTCAAGCAGGCAGTCTTTACACTACTGTTTCACTAGATTAATTAGGAGCATAAATTGTGGGAAAAATAATGGAGGTAGAGGAAGATGTGTTTAACATGCTGACCAAATTTCATGGTTAGAAGTGTTCTGGTTTGCCTTTGGTGAAAATGCAAAGTAGGCACACTGATCCAGTTTTGCTGCAGTTTCACTTGTTTCTCCAGTGCCTTGATCTTGTCATTTTATGTGTTTTCTTTGGGAGATAAATTAATCCAAAATTTCTGATGATAGGGTTCATGTTGGCACACACTTTGGCAAAAGGGCTCTGTCTAATTAGTCTTCATTTTCACGTGGTGAATTTTAGAAGTAAACCAATTCATTTCGGCTAGCCTCCTAGCTTTGCTGAGTTGAGGGACTTGGTTGAAGTATTTATTGAAGGGATAAAATTATGTAAAATTTACAGGGGCTTACTCACATCACCTGACATGTTTGGGAATTTTTGTGGGATTTTTAGATATATAGAACTTGGGAAGTGACAACTAGCACAAAGCAAAGGATTAGCTAGGGCTTAACACTAATTACCTTAATTTAGATTTAGGGCTGTGACACGTTTTATCGGGATGTATAGCCGATAAGTTATCATATAGTTCATCACGATTGCATTAGATCTATCAGCTCATCGAGGTTCTTTTATCATTATTAATCTGTGCTGCATCAGTTAAGTTTGACTTACTAGATTGATAATGATAAACTTATCCTTGTTTAGCCGATGGGTGTCTATGCAATGTTCTATCGGAGCGCCTAGCCGATAGGTTATCTTTCATTAAATAAAGCCGATTGCATCTTTTAATTGTTAATTTATGCATCTGCACTGTTATCGGCTTTCCAGCCGATGCACATGTTCTATCGGCAGTCGGCTGGTTTATTATTTGCTTATATCATCATCGGTTTCTAGCCAATATGCAGGTGTTATGAAAATTGGTTTATTTATTTATGCCATCATCGGCTTCCAGTCGATGTATAAGTGCTAAGTTCATATCGGCTATCAGCCGATGAGACGAGTCCAATTCGGCTTCCAGCCGATTGGCTCACTGGTCTAATATTTTCTATCTCCTTGTCAATTGCAGGGTCAAATTGACTGGGACGCCTACGAACCTCAAATTTAGGACCTGCACTAGAGTTAAGCAAATCTCCCAGGCCTTCGCGTGTCTAGTGCATCGAACCATATCATCAGCTCGTTCTCAACGCTGCCGGTGATTTTCGGTGTCAACACGTTTTTGGCACGCCCGGTGGGACACGAAATTTTGACATGGCCGGAAAAGAGATTAAAATAGACAACGTGATCCCGGTCAACATGGAAGATCTAACAGACGAGCATAGATAGCAAGTCGAGCAGAATATGGCCAATTTTCAGAAACTTTGCTTGGAATCTTTTGGCATGACGCGACAAGGGCCGATTCAGAAGACACAATTTCCAAAACCAGTTCTAGTTGGTGAATCGAGCCATGCATCACCTGAAAATCCACCAAAACCCTTACAAGAGATGGTAAATGAAGCAGTGCATCACGCGCTTATCAATCAGTCAGGAGTATTGGTGAACACGCTACATAATCTTATCAAGAAGGCAATGGATGGATCGATTGCTCAAGAGCCTAGTCGAGGTCCTGTTTACCTCCCACCGAAGATGGAGCCAAATCAAGTCACTTTTGGCACTAGAAAAGATATACCGAAAAATTTGTTTTCACATATACAGAACCAGGCTAGGGGGCAACAAGATATTCCTGCGGGATACCATCAAATGGCTTATTATGGGGGGTATCAGCAAAATTACCCAGGAGGTGTTCCCGATTCAGGTAATTATCAGAGAGAATATCCTAGGCAGAATTGGTTACCAACTCCACCTATACAGTATCAACATGAAAACCCAAGGGAGGAAGATTTATCGACAAGGGTTGCAGAGATAGTAAGGGAACAGTTTGGGATAAAACCAAAAGAGCAAATATTTATGTATCGGCATCCATATCCCGAGTGGTTTGACAGAGTTCCATTGCCACACTGATACAGAGTCCTAGATTTTTCTAAGTTCTCAGGACAAGACAGCATATCTACAGTTGAGCATATTAGCCGATTCTTAGCACAGTGTGGAGAGGCATCGGCTGAGGAGGCTCTAAGGGTTAGATTTTTCCCCTTGTCATTGTCCGGATCGGCCTTTACATGGTTCTCTTCTTTACCACCAAATTCAGTCCGAGGATGGGCCGATCTGGAAAAACAATTTCACAAATACTTTTTTGCTGGGATCCACGAGATGAGGCTGATAGATTTAACATCAGTTAAACAAAGGCCAGACGAAACAGTACCGGAATACATTCAGCGTTTTCGGGACATTAGAAACCGTTGTTGTAGTTTGAATCTAAGCGACGGGCATCTAGCCGAGTTGGCTTTCCAGGGCCTCTTGGCTCCAATTAAAGAGAGGTTTTCATCACAGGAGTTCGAAAGTCTGGCACACCTGGTACAGAAGGTATCGGCTCATGAAAGCCGATTTCAAGAAGCAAAAAAGGAGAAGTTTCAGAGAAGGGTTGCTCAGGTGCAAGCTTATTCATCGGACTCAGATGATGACGGGTCCGATGTTGAAGTTGGATTGGCGGAATGGGCTAGAAATAAGAAATCAGTATCATGCCCATGGGTGAAGGATATTGGCAAGGAAGAACGATATGACTTTGACATCAATAAAGCCGATAAAATCTTCGATCTATTGCTACAAGAGAAACAGATACAGCTTCCGCCAAATCATGTAATTCCATCAGCTGAAGAACTAAAGAAGAAAAGATATTGCAAGTGGCATAATACGATATCGCATCACACCAATGAATACAAAGTTTTTTGGCAACAGATTCAATCGGCTGTCAAACAGGGGAGGATCAAGTTTGAGGACAAAAAGCCGATGAAAATTGATGGGCATCCATTCCCCGTGAACATGGTTTATGCAGGATCATCAATGGATCAAGCCGATGAAGGAACATATTGAGAATTTAGAAGATCTAGAGTTACTTCATTGCAGCTGATAGATAAATATTCAAGGTGTGAAGAGAAACAACGGGCTTTGTCGTACGAGGAAAGATACAATCCACATTGGGACTGCTCGTTCTTTCAATTTTGCTAGGAGCGAGGGATAAGATTGCCATCGATCAGAGATTGTCCTGAATGTAATGTTACAAGGTCTCGGAGTTTTGAGCATGAGGAATCTTCATGAGATTGGCCGCTTGGGAAAAAAGCATCGGTACATAGCCGATTAGGGCCGATCCATGAAGAATTTTTTGAAGAAAATGAAGAGGGATTGCATGAAGAACAGCAAATCCAAAATCCTCAGTGGTGTCCAAGTGGGATATTTACGAAGAATCAGAAAAGAAGGGCACAACGGCTATGGCACCGAGAGCAACAGGAAGAACAACGGCGCGATCACAAGGAAGCCGATCATCGTCACAAGAGGATTAAGCGGGTATGGCACGTGAAGAAAAGTGACGATGAGGTTGATCCATCGGCTCCGGTAAACATGGTCTTCTTTTTGCCTTGGGAATATAGAGCTTGTTCATCCGATGAGGAAGGCAATGAAGGGGATTTTGCTCAGTTAACGTTGCAACCCGATCAGGCTATATTTGATAAGCCTGAAGAATCAAGGCATCGGCATTTGAAACCATTATATATCAAGGGTTATGTGAATGGGAAGCCGATGACGAAGATGCTAGTCGATGGGGGGGGGGGGGGCAGCTGTTAATCTAATGCCGTATGCTATGTATCGGAAGTTGGGGAAAACCGCCGAAGATTTGATCAAGACAAATATGGTGTTAAAAGATTTCGGCGGGAATCCATCGGAGATGAAAGGCGCGTTGAACGTGGAATTAACAGTGGGGAACAAGACATTGCCTACCACGTTTTTTGTTATCGATGGAAAAGGATCATATAGTCTACTCCTTGGCAGGGATTGGATTCACGCAAACTGTTGCGTGCCCTCGACGATGCATCAAAGTCTAATATAGCGGCAAGGAGACCAAGTTGAGGTAATCCTAGCAGATCAATCGACCAACATTGTAATGACCGATTTGCCAGTCTGGGAGGCCAATGGTGTCGATTGTTTGTCTGGAAAAGTGTGGGAAGGGGATTATCTTAAGGTCACCAGTCAAGGGATACAGCCGATTCGGCAAGTCGGCTCAGAATTGTTACTCTGATGGGCACTATTGAAGATTTCGAGGGGAAGTTGGGACAAGGATTTATGTCGGCTGATGATTTGGAAGAAATTGATATGGGACCAGGAGATAGGCCAAGGCCGACGTACATAAGTAAAAAATTGTGTCCTGAATTCCGAGAAGAATTGATAAAATTGTTGAAAGAGTATCAGGATTGTTTTGCTTGGGAATATCATGAAATGCCAGGATTAAGCCGATCAATTGTTGAACATCGGCTTCCTATTAAACCAGGATATTGGCCGTTTAAACAGGCTCCAAAGAGATTTAAGGCGGAGTTATATAACCAATTAAAGCAGAAATCACAAGGTTATATGACGCAAAGTTTATAAGGCCGTGCTGATATGCTGAATGGGTTTCTAATATCGTCCCGGTGGAAAAGAAAAATGGAAAATTGAGGATATGTATTAATTTCCGGGATTTGAATAAAGCTACCCCCAAGGATGAGTACCCAATGCCGATTGCAGATTTGTTGGTGGATGCAGCATCGGGCCACAAGATTACTAGCTTTATGGATGGCAATGCAGGATACAATCAAATCTTTATGGCAGAAGAAGATATACATAACACTGCGTTTCGATGTCCTGGAGCTATCGGCTTATATGAGTGGGTGGTAATGACGTTTGGATTAAAAAGTGCCGGTGCGACATATCAGAGGGCGATGAATTATATATTTCATGATCTCATCGGCTTGTTGGTGGAAATTTACATCGATGATGTGGTGGTTAAATCCAAGAGTGATGAAAGCCATATAGTCGATTTGCGAAAGGTGATGGGAAGAGCAAAGAAATACGGATTAAGGATAAATCCCAATGAATGCGCTTTTGGTGTATCGGCTGGGCAGTTTTTGGGTTTTATGGTTCATGAGCGAGGAATTGAAGTTAGTCAATGGAGCATCAGAGCCATCAAGAATACAGAACCACCAAGCAACAAGACAGAGCTATAGTCGTTGATCGGCAAGATTAATTTTGTAAGGAGATTAATATCAAATTTGTCAGGAAGGATTGAGCCTTTTACTCCGTTATTGAAGTTGAAAGCCGATCAAGAGTTTGTGTGGGGGGCAGAACAGCAGACGACATTTTGATCAAATTAAGAGTTATTTAAGTTTTCTGCCTGTTTTGATCCCGCCGCAGAAAGGAGTGCCATTCAAGTTATACTTATCGGCTAATGAAAAATCCATCGGGTCTGTTTTGATACAGGGATTTGAAGGGAAAGAGCGAGTCGTATTTTATCTAAGCAGAAGGCTTTTGGATGCTGAAACATGATATCCTGAGGTAGAAAAATTATGCCTTTGTTTATATTTTTCATGTACAAAGTTGAGGCATTACATCCTATCGGTTGAATGCACGGTGGTTAGCAAGGCCGATGTGGTAAAATACATGTTGTCGGCTCCAGTTTTAAAAGGGCGAGTTGGTAAGTGGATTTTGCCCTTAACAGAGTTTGACTTGAGATATGAATCGGCTAAAGCGATCAAGGGATAGGCAATAGCCGATTTGATTGTGCAGCACAGAGGGGTTCATGAAAATTATGTGGAGCCGATCCCGTGGACTTTATTTTTCGATGGATCGGTTTGCAAGCATGGATCTGGTATCGGATTGGTCATTGTATCGCCTCGGGGGGCAAGTTTTGAGTTTTCCTTTACAATTAAACCCTATCGGACCAATAATCAGGCAGAATACGAGGCGGTGCTGAAATGACTTCAACTTTTAAAGGAGATCGGGGCCGATATCATAGAGATTATTGGAGATTCTTTATTAGTGATCAAGCAATTATCTGGGGAGTATGAATGCAGGGATGATATTTTAAGATCGTATCATGAAGAATGCAGAGATTTGTTGAAGGATTTCAGGATGGTATCGTTGGATCATATTCCTAGAGAACAGAATTTAGAAGCTAATGATCTTGCACAGATTGCTTCGGGTTATCAGCTGAATAGACAGATTGAGGTTGAAATAGCCGATAGTGATATTCAGGATAGAGCCGATGATTGGAGACAGGAAATAATTAATTATTTACAAAATCCATCGCAATCGGTTCCCAGGAAACTTCGGTATAGAGCTACTAAGTATGTGTTGCTTGATGGAGAATTATATTATCGGACTTTTGAAGGGGTTCTGCTGAGATGCCTAAATTTGGAAGAAGCCAAAGTGGTTATGTGCGAAGTGCATGAGGGCGTTTGTGGAACTCATCAATTGGCTCATAAGATGAAGTGGATATTGAGAAGAGTAGGATATTTTTGGCCGACAATGTTGGAAGATTGCTTCAAATATTATAAAGGATGTCAAGATTGCCAGAAATTTGGAAATATACAGCGAGCACCAGCATCGGCTATGAATCCTATCATCAAACCGTGGCCGTTCAGAGGATGGGGAATTGATATTATCGGCCAGGTTTATCCTCCATCAAGTAAGGGACATAAATTCATATTGGCAGCAACAGATTATTTTACAAAATGGGTGAAAGCAGTTCCATTGAAGAAAGTCACGACCAAGGATGCGATTGAGTTTGTAAAACAGCATATAATTTATCGGTTTGGAATTCCTCAGACGATAACTACCGATCAGGGATCTATTGTCGTGTCCGATGAGTTTCAACAATTTGCTGCTAGTATGGGAATTAAGTTACTGAATTCATCACCTTATTATGCTCAAGCTAATGGACAGGTAGAAGCTTCGAATATGAGTCTGATCAAATTAATCAAGCGGAAGATTGATGAACAGCCGTGACGATGGCATACTACATTAGCCGATTCATTATGGGCTTATCGGACGACATGTCATGGGTCTACTCGGGTACCACCATATCAATTAGTATATGGGCATGAAGCAGTTTTGCCTTGGGAGACTAACATCGGCTCTAGGAGAATTTCTTTGCAAAATCAATTGATAGCCGATGATTATTATAACTTGATGACAGATGAACTCGAGGACTTGGCTCAGAATCGATTAAGGGCACTGGAAAGGATCAAGGAAAATAAAGCTAGGGCGGCTAGGCATTATAATAAAAAGGTGATGAATAAATCGTTTACTGAGGGAGATCTTGTATGGAAGTTGATTTTGCCGATCGGGTTCAGAGATAGTAAATTCGGAAAGTGGTCGCCTAATTGGGAAGGGCCCTATTGGATTAATCGTTGTGTACCTGGCAATGCATATATGTTAGAAGATCTTGAGGGGACAGAGTTTGCTAAAGCACTTAATGGGAAATATCTCAAGAAGTACTATCCTAGCGTTTGGATCAACTCTTGAATCGGTTGGATGCAGCCGATTTATAAATAGTTCAGAGCAAGAGCCGATGTTGTTACATCGCCTAAAGATAGCCGATATCAATTGATATCGCCTTTAGATCAAACAAATAAAATTTTATCAAGCGAAGATGGAGTATGATGAATAAATAACAGAGCTAATTAAAGTTATATTACAGCAAAAGGTTAATCGGCATGTTTCAGAGAACCATCAGTCATTAATGTTAAGATTTACAAGAATTTTTGGATTGTTTTGATTGCGCGCAGGCGGATCTGGTCAATCTCACCAATGGCGTGAATGTCTTCTTCGTCAGAGCCCGGGATAGTCTTTAAGTTTTTGCGCCGATGAACAACTTGATGCACTGCTGCTGCAACTTTGGCTTCTTGATTTTGTACAGCTTGTGGCAGGCCGATGAGCTGGGATTCTGTTGTTTCGATGTCCTTGCGGATTTTTTCAAGTTCTGCCAGCAAATCGGCTTCCCTTTTCTTCAGCTGGTCTAGTTTGGATTGAAGTTCTTGAGGGGCAGCTGCCATATCGTCAAGCTTTTTCTTTTCTGTTTGAGCTGACAGCCGATCGTTTTGGATATCTTAGACTATTTTCTGTTGATCAGCACGATCGGCTATACGCTGCCTGAGCTTGATGAGTTGGAATTTGTGGGATTCCAGATATGCTGCAGGAGTCAATGCGTCGGCGAGCTCTTCGGGCAAATGATGCTCAATTTCTACAAATCTTGCCTAGATTAGCCCACAGTCTTCCACTAAAGCGTTGATCAGGTTTTCCAGCAGACGGATAATATTCATCAAGTATTCGCGCACGTCAGCTGAAAAAGATGGTTTGGTTACTGTGCTGGTGGCTGTTTCTTCATCTGCCTCTAAGTACTTGCCGATGTCAAAGGAGAACAGATCGGCTAAAGACTACAAATTGACATCGGTAAAAGGATCAGTAAAGAGTTAAAATGAAATATGGATGTAAAGAGATTACCTGAGGCAGGACATTGGCAGCTTGAGCGACATCGGCATGAAGTGGATGAGTGGGTTGTTCTTCAGGATGGCCGATGCCTGGCGGTGAAGTAGTAAGAACGGCCTCAACGACGGCTTGGGGGCTAGATGCTGGAATTGGAACGGCTGCAGAAGTTATCGGCTTGATGCTTGTAAGGATGTCAGCAGAAGGTTGAGGTTCGGGAGCTGATGACTTGAGCTGAAAATAAGATCGATAATGTAAGGATGGGAAACAGATAATAATATCAAGACTTAGCACATACCCACGGAGATGAAGGGGCCGGTGTTGTTTGAATAGCAGGTGGCGCCATGACCACGACATCGGCACTAGTTTTCTGCTTCTTTTTAGAAGGGCGAGACGCTAGCTTCTTGCGTTTTGGTCCTGTCGGCCGTGGCGCCTAGAGAAGAGCCGATGGAGGGGGAGCACTATGCCCTATGTGCGGATTGGCCGATGGTGGTTGGTATATGATCGGCCGGCCACTGGTGCTTGTTGTCGGTGGCTCCTCGTTGACAGTCTGCAAGATTAGATTATAAGAGATGATCGGAGATGATGATTAAGGCTTATGGGATGTTACCTCTTCATCGGATTCGACGTAGTTGGCGTTGAGGCGAGAGCAGTAATGGATGGCCGATGAGTTGAACAGGTGTTTCTTCCATTCTGACCACCATCGGGCAAAGAGCTTTGTATTGGCAGTACATACTTCCACGTCGGTGGCGGTGCCTAGAGGTAGGGATTCTGTTAGAGTCTACATCCGATCATACTCTAAAGCACTGTTGACGTTGCCCCGGGCCTGAAGTTTGTCAATGAAGAATAGGCCAATTGGAAGTTGACCGAGACCAAGTTGGTGGGAGCCGACCGATAGATGATAGAATTCATATGATGGTTGTGATCGGCCCAGAGAGAAACCAGTCGGTAGTAGGCAAGGGGTAATAGCCGATAGAAATATGGTCTTCGACTCCTCATCGGCCAGAGCACCAAGTGGATTGAAATTGGAACGTGTTGACGCCGAAAATCACTGGCAGCGTCGGGAACGAGCCGATGATTTGGTTCGGTGCCTTAAGACACGCGAAGGCCTGGGAGATTTGCTTAACTCCAGTACAGGTCCTAAAATTCGAGGTTCGTAGGCGTGCCAGTCAATTTGACCCTGCAATTGACAAGGAGATAGAAAATATTAGATCAATCAGCCAATCGGCTGAAAACCGAATTGGACTCGTCTCATCGGCCGATGGCCGATATGAACCAAAGCACTTATACATCGACTGGAAGCCGATGATGGCATAGATGGATAAAATAAATAAACCATGTGACCAAGGAACCAATAACAATATAAATAAATAAACTAGCCGATTACTGATATAACGTGTATCGGCTAGAAAGCCGATGACAGTGTAGCGTGCCAAAAACATGTTGAACAATGCAATCGGCTTTAGCTAATAAGAGATAACCTATCGGCTAGGCACTCCGATAGAACATTGCGTGGACACCCATCGGCTTAACAAGGATAAATCTATCATTATCAATCTAGTAGTTTAAACTTAATTGATGCAGCACAGATTGATAACGATAAAAGAACCTCGATGAGGCGATAGATCTGATGCAATCATGATGTGATATATGATAACTTATCGGCTATACATCCTGTCGATGTTTTACACCGGCAATAAATATATGGGGCTACTCGGCGGATGGAAACTTGATGGATTGCAAAGGAACACGCAGAGATTTTATACTGGTTCAGGCCCTCAATGTGAGGTAATACCCTACGTCCAGTTTGTATGTATTCCTTTGAGGAATTGTGGTGGTGATTCTGGTGAATCAACTCAATCTGCCCTCAGGGGGTGCCCTGCCTCCCCTTATATACTGGGGGACAGGGTTACAAGGTAGGAGTCCCAACCGGATTACGGCCAAGGGATCTCCTCTTAGAGATATAACGCACCCAATTAGGACTGTGTTTTCCTTATCGTACAAGGCAAAGTCTGCTAGGGATTACTATATCTCTAATTATAAGGCCAGGCTCATCCTCTATCCTAGTGGCCCATATGCTTGTCATGAGGTACCCGGGGCCCATGGCACTCACAGTAGTCCTTGAGACCTTCATAGTTGAGTCACAGCTGATGCCGAGTGCTCATCCTCCATGGTGAAGTCTTCCCGAGTGCATTGCTCCCGAGTACTCTTTGTCCTAGTGAGTCTTCTTCCCGAGTCCTGCTTCATGTCAGCTGGCAGCGAGGCTATGAAGGGCTTCATGTAGATATATGAATAGTGTGCGCCGAATAGGTGCACCTATTAGGTGTAGCCCCCTACTTTGTGTTTAATTGTGAAGACAATTAAACATAAAATCAAAGATGTTTAACCTGGAAGTCTTTCTCGAGTAGATTACTACTAGTATGTAAGACTCTTCGGTATCATGTCAACCGGAATATGACATTATAGTCTTACCGAGCAGGGAACTATTCGTATGTAGGACTCTTCGACTTCATGTCAGTCGGAATGGGTATTTATAGTCTTGCCGAGTAGGATACTACTCGTATATGGGACTCTTTAGCGTCATGTCAGCTGGAAAGAGGGGTTTATAGTCTTTCCCGAGTGGCATCCCACCCAGAAGTTAGACTCCTCCGCGTCATGTCAGCGGGAATGAGAAATTTATAGTCTCTCCCGAGTAGTGCACTACTCGAAAGTTAGACTCCTCCGCATCATGTCAGCGGGAATAATGTTGCTCATGGCAACTGATGGCCATGCATGTAGGCCGAGTACCACTTTATGAAAATAAATCCACAGCATGGTCAGGTGTACCCAAGAAAGATGCCTGCATCCCCAATTTTAATGAAGACCAGCTTGTGATCCTTGTAAGGATATATCCTCGAGACCTGGTGGATAAAACAGATACCCAAACATATATGTTTAGCAATAAGGCTCTCATGAAGCATATCTGTTTACCTCATCGGCTCCTGTTGGTAGCACCAGCGCTATAATTTTAACTCAGCCTGCGAGCGGCCCACATGGAGCATGCTACTGTAGGAACTCATATCTTGGTGGTTGCTACCAAATAGGCCGGCCTGAGCCGACCTACCCAGCATAGCTCTATAGAAGTATCATGCATCGCATGTCAAGATGAGTTTTTTGGTGTCGATAACCGCAATCAGCCAGAGAAATCCTTATTTGCAAGCCTTTTCGACTTACATTCTGGATGCAACCTGGTTGCCACATAAGCCTGAGTAGGTATATTGCAGGATCTGCTTGCCCTCCTCAGGTGTGACGCGGTGCATGAGAACCCCGGATGAGCTTTGACGATGTAAGTCTTTTCTGACTCGGGCAAAGCCGAACAAGGTACCCGAACCTTGCATTAGCAGAGGGTTCGGCTGGCGACCCTCATGGGGCGTACCCTATCCAACAGAGTTATGGCCAAATAAGGTACCCGACTCTTGCATTAGCATAGGATTCGGCTAGCGACCCTCATGGGGCATACCCGATCTGACAGAGTTGTGACCAAATAAGGTACCCGAACCTAGCATTAGCATAGGATCGGTTGGTGACCCTCATGGGGCGTACCCTACTTAGTCGAGTTGCGACCGAATAAGGTACCCGAACCTAGCGTTAGCGTAGGATTTAGCTGGCGACCCTCATGGGGCGTACCTTACCCAGTCGAGTAGTATACAATCCCCAACTAGCGCCGGAGGTCGGTTGTCAGCTCACATGGAGCGTAGCCGGGGAAGATGTCGTCCCGACTAGCGCAAGTACTCGGTCGGTAGCCCTCGTGGAGCATCCCGAGTATATTTTGGCAGACTTTTCCAGCCCTTGTGCGTAGGAGATAGGCTCGCAGCCCTGAGTTCCTGTCACGCGTATCTGGAGCTAGCCTTGCACTATAAAGATACCGGATGAGTAGCATCTGATGATGAAAACAATCATCCGAATAAAATGTATTTTACAATATATGTAAATACGTGTTCTTCCTCTTTTTGATATTAATTTCCTCGAGTAGTTGACCCCTTACGTTTAAACACTCTGCCCGACTAGTCATAGCCTCCTAGCGTCGGGAGTTGGCTCATGGCTCTTTCCCAGACACGCGTTTTGGGTGACTTGAGTTCGTCTTTCATGGAGCAAAGTTTCACGGATCGGAATTTATGCTACTCAAGTACTTTTGCAATCATTTAAGTGAAAAAGACAGAAAAAAGTGCAGCTTGTGCACCTATTAGGTGTAAGCGGCTGCAGCAATGGCAAGGCCAAATGAAGAACTATTTATCAGAGAGCGACTTAGCTGTTCGGTATTTGGGAGTGGGGATGCCATCCTTGTGTTTGGGCTTTTGAGCCCCCGAGCTTGTCACTTGTTGTCCTGATAATCTTCAGTTGTTGAAAGTCGAAGACGGTTGTGACCGACTGCCACAATGAAGCCGTCTGACTTGTGTTTGCTACTCCCGACTTTAGTCGAGACCGCGTCGTTGGTGCCCTCCCGCTTCTTTTGTCAGGGTGCCTTCTTGTCATCGAGGGCCTCAGCCACTGCGTCAGCCGAGTCAGCGTACTTGTTTGCCATGTCGAATAAAGCCTTGACAGAGTTAGGAGGCTTCCGCGTGTATTTGTCGATTAACGAGGTGTTTTTGACTCCTTTTCGAAAGGCAGCGATGACGACCTCATCCTTAATATTCGGGATTGAATTCTTTTTCTCAGAAAACCTCTTGATGAAGTCACGAAGAGACTCGTTCTTCCTTTGATACAATTGATATAAGTCGTACTTAGAAGATGGCCTCTCGTATGTTCCCTGAAAGTTGGCGATGAAGCGTTCCCGGAGTTCTCCTTAGGAGCCAATTGATTGCTTGGGAAGTCCTGGTAGCCATGTCCTCGCTGAGTCAGCTAAAGCGACTGGGAGGTAGTTAGCCATGACTTTGTGATTTCCTCCAGCTGCTCGGATCACCAGAGTGTAGACCGTGAGCCAGGACTCAGGATTGGTCTTGCCGTCGTATTTGTCGATGCCTGTAGGCTTGAAACCCGACGGCCAGTCGACCTGTTGTAGCTCCTGGGTGAAGGCCGGTATGTCTTCATCTTCATGAGGGCTCCGACTGCAAATACGGCGGCGAAAACGCTCGTGGTGGAGGCCGAAACACTTGTTCTTGTCTTCCAGTTGGCGTTGCTCATCTTCTTCTCGTTCACGGCGCCGAGTGATGATGTCTTGCCGAAGGTCACGCCGTAGTCGGTCTCGGAGGTCCTGATCGTCCCGACGGTTGCTTTGACATCGCCGATTGTCGTTGGGGTTGCCGAGTGACGCCTGACATGCCTCCGTATGCGGCTGACTGGAGCCAGCCGCTCGGCGTCGCTTTGAGGTAGATGAGACTTCCATTGGGGATGTCGACCGGTTGGTCGGTATGAGGGTATCACCCGACTGTTGGTGCTGCTGACATGTAGCAGCGGTAAGCATGGCTTTTATCCTTGCGATCGTCAGGGAGGCCTGGTGATCAGGCCCGAACTGGAGTGTATCCAGTAGAGTCGCAGCGGCTACGATGTTCTGTTGAGGAGTAATGAAGACGTCGTGGTCGCAAACTTGGGTTTGGAGGATTTGTTGCTGTACAGTCCACCCGGCCCTGCGTAGAGCATCGTGCCGGCGTCTTGCTTTTTCCTCTTGTTGCTCTCGCGGTCGGCGTGCTTCCTCCTCTTGCTGCTCGTGTAGTCGGCGTGATTCCTGAGTAGGAGTAGAGCCTTTGGATGCCATGAAGATTTCTCGTGGCGGGGAGAAGCTTGCAGAACTGCTGTCCGACTTAGAGTCGGAATTCGATTGAGAGTCATAGTCCGACTGAGAGTCGTAGTCGGAATAGTTGATGGGGGTGATTATAACTCCGACCTCCCTAGATCCGATCTCAAGCGGCTCTGGGCCGTATCCGAGTCGAACTCTAGAGGATCGGGTTTGCCGCGTCGAATGTTGTCTGAAGATATCCGTGGCGTTGCCAAGTCTGTACGGCAGATTGACGATCTCTTCCCTTCTTAGCTCGATCTTGGCCTACTCAAGGCCGAGTCCGAGTCGAACACTGAAGGAAAGAGTTGTCCCGAGACCCGGACAAGATGATGATTGCCACAGCAAGTCGATGAGGGTTGTTGCCGCGTCGTGTGGACCAACTGGCGTGGAGTCGGCCGGTTCCCTAGTAGATCGGATCGAGTCCGAGTCGGCCAAGGTGAGATTGTTGATCTGGTCGGCGACGAAGTCGAGGCTTCCGAATGCGATTGTATCTCCGGGGGAGAGTTTGCCGCCATTGACTCTAGTTGCTGGATCCATCGAGCTTGTAGATGTAGATCGCGCTGAAGCCCCTACCTGGCGCGCCAACTGTCGATGTTTTACACCGGCAATAAATATATGGGGCTACTTGGCAGATGGAAAATTGATGGATTGCAAAGGAACACGCAGAGATTTTATACTGGTTTAGGCCCTCAATGTGAGGTAATACCCTACGTCTAGTTTGTATGTATTCCTTTGAGGAATTGTGGTGGTGATTCTGGTGAATCAACTCAACCTGCCCTCAGAAGGCGCCCTGCCTCCCCTTATATACTGAGGGACAGGGTTACAAGGTAGGAGTCCCAACCGGATTACGGCCAAGGGATCTCCTCTTAGAGATATAACGCACCCAACTAGGACTGTGTTTTCCTTATCGTACAAGGCAAAGTCTGCTAGGGATTACTATATCTCTAATTACAAGGCTAGGCCCATCTCTATCCGAGTGGCCCATATGCTTGTCATGAGGTACCCAGGGACCCACACATCCTGATAAGACGCTTGCATAAAATCGATCAACCTAGCAGGAATAACTTATCACGCAGTTTAGTAGGTCGGACCTAACCGATGCAGCACAAACTAATGATAAGTTACACCCAGTAAGCTAATAAATCTATGCACGCGTGATGTGATATATCTACTCGGCCTATGAGGTCAAACCTAACTGATGCAGCCATAGACAGAACAGATATATCGTGGTAAGCCGACTACTGTAGGCCGACTAGAATATCGGACCTAACCGAGGAAGTCCTAGCCGATACGGTAGTCAGGGTAACGAGACTTACCCTCTCGCAGGAGGTCGAACTTAACCGATGCAGCCCGGCTCGAGAAGCAAGAACCCGTTGAAAAGGGTGGCGATGCGCCGAAGTTTGTATTGATCTGTTTGATGATTTACATGGTCCCCGGGCATACGTATTTATACCTCGAGTTGATACAGTCCTGATCGGACATGAAACAGGAATTTCCTAACTATAAAAGGAAAATTAACAAGCCCTGATCGAACACGAGATCAGGTTTCCTAAAATTCATCGTTTCTGCCTAATCTATAGATAAGATATTAACTGCCTCCCCGTGGTCTTCACGATTCCTTCCTGAATTCGGCTTCTTCTGGATTAATTCCCGCCAGTTGATTGTGATCTTTTCCTTAACCGAACCCAATAAGGATCCGTACCAAATTTTGGCCTTAACACATGCCCCCCAATTTCGGAGCTTTTTCCATAAAACTTCGAAATTCTCATTTGGGCTTTCAGATTCCTTTCATACCGAGGTGGCCCAAGGTAGCCCACTTTCCTTAAATGTTTGAAACAGTGCCAACGGCCTCGATTCCCGCCCGGTCATCATTCCTCTATAAACCGCTTCGCCTTCCTAGCCTCCTTTCTTTACGCTTTCACATCACTAGAGCCCTTTCCACTTCTTCCGAGACCTCGACGAACTCCAGCGAACCCAGGCGAACCGCTACGGTCTTCTTCTTCAACCTCCGATCTTCTCTCATCTTCTTCTTCCGCGATGGCTTCAGCGGTCGCCGTCCCAGAGGTAATCTTCTTGTCTGATCGCTCTCTCTGCCTTGTAACTTAAATTGAATCTGCCGCAATCTTCATCTGTTCTTTGTGTTCTTGTTCACTGTAGGACCTTAAAAACCAGATTTTAATCCCGGCTGCCGATTATCCAAATTTTTTCTACCACGGCCTGATGGGTAATGAAGACCCTACAGATTTCATCATCGCCGAAACTCAACGCATCCCTTTCAAGAACTCCGCCATGCTAGCCAGTGATTGGACCAACAGCTTTAGATGCCGAGCAAACTCCCCGAGTGGAGGAACTGGTACATCAGAGTATCGGCTGCAAAGAAAACTCTCTGGGACAAAGTAGATATCAGCCACTACATCAACCTCTCCCTGGCTGAGATGGAGAAGAACGAACCTTTGCTCGCATCGGCCTCGTATTTCTGGTCAGACGCCCTCAATGCCTACTTATTTGGACATGGGCCGATGACCCCAACTTTGATAGATGTAACCATGCTTACCTGCCTCAACACAACGAGTTACATCAATCCCCTCAACCTCCAATTTAAGCCTACTCATCGGCTTCAAGCAAAGAACATCGGTGGTTGGTCCAAGTACATATCAATCCATAACAAAGGAACTGGACCAGTCGATGATCGGGAACACGTCGCTTTCCAGAATCTGTGGTTAGAACGGTTCATTTTCGGCGGTGCAACCCTTGGCCCAACAACCAATATGCAATGTTTGGCAGAATGTTTAGCCGATCAGAAACAAGTTCCCTTGGGGCAATATCTTCTTGGCGCCACTTTCAGCTGCTGCATCAGGTGGCAGTCAAGCTATCGGCCGGTCAGCCAGTCAGCCATATTGGGGGTCCTTGGTGGTTTGTGCAGTTATGGCTCAACGTGTACACATCCAAAGCAATTCCCGAGACCACCTTCCTTAATCAAACTTTCCCAACCGATCATCAAGAAGAATAGGAATCCATCTATCGCCGATGCATCTCTTTTGGCGAAGCTGCATCGGCCCTCCCTGGCTGCAAGATGACTCCTACCGGACTTAGCCAATGGTTCAAAGGTCTTTATTATGGCTTCACCAGGGATGCCACACTATGGTTTGCATATGATGATGCATCATCATTTGAGATGCCCTCCAACTTCAATCCACTTGACGTTCTGGCCGATGATGAATCGAAGACCATATTTCTATCAGCCATTACTCCTCGTCTTCTACCAACTGGCTTCTCTCAGGGCCGATCACAACCATCATATGAATTCTATCACCCAATGGTCGGCTCCTACCAGCTTGGCCTCGGTCAACTCCCCATCGGCTTGTTCTTCATCGACAAACTCCAGGCCCGGGGCAATGTAAACAGTGCTTTAGAGTATGACCGAATACAGATGCTAATAGAATCTCTATCCCTGGGCACTGCCACCGATGTGGAGGTATGCACTGCCAATACCAAGCTTTTTTCCCGATGGTGGTCAGAATGGAAGAAACACCTATTCAACTCATCGGCCATCCATTACTGTTCTCGCCTCAACTCCAACTACGTCGAATCCGATGAAGAGGTAATATTCCACTATCTTTGAATCATTTTCTGATCATCTCTTACAATCCTATCTTGCAGGCTGTTGATGTGGAGCCACCGACAACAAGCACCAGTGGTCGGCCGATTATATACCAACCACCATCAGCCAACCCACACCTAGGGCATGATGCTCCCCCTCCATCGGCTCTTCTCTAGGTGCCACGGCCGACAGGACCAAATCGTAAGAAGCTGGCATCTTGCCCTCAAAAGAAACAGAAAATCAGTGCCGATGTCGTGATCGCAACGCCTCCTGTTATTGAAACAACATCGGCCCCTTCATCTCCGCGGGTATGTGCTAAGTCTTGATATTACCATCTGTTTCCCATCTTCACATTGTCGATCTTATTTTCAGCTTGAGTCGTCGGCTCCCGAACCTCAACCTTCTGCTGACATCCCTGTGTTGACGCCGAAAACCCACCGGGGGCCGTCCGGCGTCTGGGAGACACGCGAAGGCCTGGGAGATCTGCTTAGCTCCAGTGCAGGTCCTAAAATATTTGAGGTTCACAAGCGTGCCAGTCAATTTGACCCCGCAATTGACAAGGAGAAAAAAGTTTGATCAGTAAACCGATCGGCCAGTAATAACCCTGTCAGCCGATAGCCAATAGTAACTTGCACATCGGCTAGAAGCCGATGATGATATAAGTGAATAGTAAACCAGCCGATTGCCGAAGTGATAATCGGCCGGTGATAAAGTAAACAGGCATCCGTGCCCGGGCCCCTGCTCGTGCCCGCGCCCGAGTCGTCACTCGTGCCCGTGCCCGGGTACTCTCTGTGCTCGTGCCCGGGTCCTTGGTCGTGCCCTCGCCCGGGTCCTTGGTCGTGTCCACGCCCGGGTCCTCACTCGTGCCCGTTCCCGGGTACTTGCCCGACTACCAGTAGCACTTGCACATCGGCCAGGAAGCCGATGGTAGCATGGATGTGTTGACGCCGAAAATCGCCGGGTCTTGGTTCGGCGTCTGGGTGACACGCGAAGGCCTGGGAGATTTGCTTCACTCCAGTGCAGGTCCTAAAGTTCGAGGTTCGTAGGCGTGCCAGTCAATTTGACCCTGTAATTGACAAGGAGGAAAATGTTAGATCAATGAGCCAATCGGCTGGAAGCCGATCTAGACTTGTTTCATCAGCCGATGGCCGATGCACACTGTAGCACTTACACATCGGCTCAGGTCCGATGACGGCAAGAACAATAATGTAATAATAAATAAATATCATGCTAGCCGATCATCGAAGGAATATTCAAAAACCGGCTATAAGCTAGATAAAATAAGCAAGTATAATACATAAATAAATCAAATAGATCCTAGCTGATCATGATCTAGTGTTACTGGTGTTGTTATGAAGGTATGCCAGCACCCGGGCCCTTGCTCCCGAGATCTTCGTCCGCTATCCGGGCCCATATACTGGTCCTTACCCGGGCTCATGCCCGGGCCCTTACCTGGGGTCGTGCCCGGGAACCTGCTTGTACTTGTGCTTGGATCGGCAGAATAAACCCATCGGCTAGTCCTTAACCGATTGTGACAATAATACAGGCAAGAACATATAATAAAATATGCAATAACGCAAATGATAAATAATTGGTAAATTAGCCGATTGCTTAACAAAGCGAGTACAGGATAAAACAGTAAATAAATGTAGTCGGCTTTGACAGGTAACTTATCGGCTAAGCGCTCCGATAACACCATCGCACAACACCATCGGCTTATTAAGAGTAAAGCTATCATTGTCAGTCTAGTAGATCGGACCTAACCGTTGCAGCACAGACCGATAACGATAACAATGCCTCGATGAGCCGATAGATATAATGCGATCGTGATGAAAATAACTTACCGGCTATACACTCCGATAAAACGCCTGCACATAACGCATCGGCCCAGCAGGATCGACTTATCACTAGCAGTTCAGTAGGTCGGACCTAACCGATGCAGCACGAACTGATGATAAATCGCTCCCGGTAAGTCGATACGGTCTGTGCACACGTGATGTGATATACCTAATCAATCTATGAGATCAAACTGAACTGATGCAGCCATAGATAAAGTAAATATATCGTGGTAAGCCGACTACCATAGACCGACTAGAATATCGGACCTAACCGAGAAAGTCCTAGCCGATTGGTAGTCGGGGTAACGAGACTTACCCTCTCGCAGGAGTTCGGACCTAACCGATGCAGCCCGGCTCGAGAAGCAGGATCCCGTCAAAGGGGTGGCGATGCGCCGAGTTTGTATTGATCGTTGTGATAGATTACAAGGTCCCCGGGCATACGTATATATACCCCGAGTTACATGAGTCCTTATAGGACACGATATATGATTTCCTATCTATAACAGAAAACGCTAACGAGACCTGACCGGACACGAGGTCAGGTTTCCTAAAAGAGATAAACCTTTTCCTAATAACTATAGTAATTAACTGCCACGCGCGGTCTTCACGGCTCCTTCTCAGACTCGGTCTGCTTCTTGGATCAATTTCCATTATCCGACTGCAACCGTCCTCTTGACCGAATATGATACAGGTCCTTACCAAATTTTGGCGTTAACAGGATGATACTACAAACAGATAATAATCCAGCCATCAGCTAAGGAGCCGATGATAGAGTAGATGATAATATAAACAAACAATAAGCTAGACGACTGCCAACATAATATGTGCATCGGTCGGAAAACCGATGATAGAGAGGATAAATATAATACGTGTCATCGGCCGATAACTGATATTGACCAAAGTAATTGAACATCGACTGGGTGCCGATGATGGTATGGACAGGTAACATGAATGATAAGCAATTGATAAGCCAGCCGACTGCCAATAGTAACACATGGACATCGGCTAGGAGCCGATGATAAAGTAGATAAGCAGAATAATAATCAATAGACAATGTAGTCGGCTTTAAAAGATAACTTACCGGCTAAGCACTCCGGTAATACATCGCATAAAAACCTGTCGACTCAACAAGGATAAATCTATCACTATCAATCTAGTAGGTCGGACCCAACCGATGCAACACAGATTAATAACGATAAAAGAACCTCGATAGGCCGATAGATCTAATGCGATCGTGATGCTAAAACATGATAACTTACCGGCTATACACCCCGATAAGACGCTTGCACATAAAGTATCGACCTAGCAGGAACGATTTATCGCTAGCAGTTTAGTAGGTCGGACCTAACCGATGCAGCACAAACTGATGATAAACCGCTCCCAGCAAGCCGATACGATCTATGCACGTGTGATGTGATATACCTGATCAATCTATGAGATCAAACTGAACTGATGCAGCCATAGATAAAATAAATATATCGTGGTAAGCCGACTACCATAAACCGACTAGAATATCGGACCTAACCGAGGAAGTCCTAGCCGATAGGTAGCCGGGGTGACGAGACTTACCCTCTCGCAGGAGGTCGGACCTAACCGATGCAGCCCGGCTCGAGAAGCAAGATCCCGTCGGAAGGGTGGCGATGCGCCGAAATTGTATTGATCGAGTGATGTCTTACAAGGTACCCGGGCATACATATTTATACCCCGAGATTGTCACAGTCCTGATAGGACACGGCACACAATTTCCTATCCATAAAAGGAAAACTAACAAGCCCCGATCAGATACGAGATCAGGTTTCCTAAAAATTATCAAAACTACCTAATTAATAGATAAGGTAATTAACTGCCATACTGCGGTCTTCACGATTCCTTCTTGAATTCGGCTTCTTCTGATTAGCTTCCAACGGCTGATATATCTTCTTTCCTCAACCGAACCTGATGCGAACCGTGCCAAATTTTGGCGTTAACACCCTGCAAGCATCGAGCCGATGACTTCTGCAGCCATTCCAATTCCAGCACCTAGCCCTGAAGCCGATACTGAGACCGCTCCTACCTCGGCGCCAGACATCGGCCATCCTGAAGAACAACCTACTCAACCATCTGATGCCGATGTCACTCCTCAAGCTGCCCCTGCCCTGTCTCAGGTAATTTCTTCACAACCATACTTTATTTTAACTCACTACTAATCCCTTTACCGATGTCAACCTGCAGTTCTTAGCCGATTTGTTTTCCTTCGACATCGGCAAGTACTTGGATGCAGATGAAGAAACAGCTACCAGCACAATAACCAAACCATCTTTTCCAGCCGACGTGCGCGAATACTTGTTGAATATCATTCGTCTGCTGGAAAACCCGATCGATGCATTGGTGGAGGATTGCGGGCCGATCTGGGCAAGATTTGTAGAGATTGAGCATCATTTGCCCGAAGAGCTCGTCGACGCATTGACCCCTGCAGCATACCTGGAATCCCACAAATTCCAACTCGTCAAGCTCAGGCAGTGTATAGCCAATCGTGCTAATCAACAGAAGATGGTCCAGGACATCCAAACCGATCAGCTGTTAGCTCAAACGGAAAAGAAAAAGCTTGATGATATGTTAGCTGCTCCTCAAGAACTCCAACCCAAACTAGATCAGCTAAAGAGAAGGGAAGCCGATCTGCTGGCAGAGCTTGAAAAAATCCGCAAGGATATCACAACAATAGAATCCCAGCTCATCGGCCTACCACAAGCCATACAAGATCAAGAAGCCAAGGTTGCAGCAGCAGTGCATCAAGTTGTCCATCAGCGCAAGAACATAAAGATTATCTCAGGGACCGATGAAGAAGACATCCACGCCATTAGTGAGATCGACCAAATTCGTCTGCGCGCAATTGAATCAATCCAAAAATTCTTGTAAATCTTAACATTGATGACTTTGATGGTTCTCTGAAACATGCCGATTAAACTTTCGCTGTAATATAACTTAATCAGCTCTGTTATTTATTCCGTCTCTATTTAATATTTCACTTATTTGATCTAAAGGCGATATCAATTGATATCGGCTGTCTTTAGGCGATGTAACAACATCGGCTTTCACTTTGAACTGTTTTAGAAATTGGCCGCATTTAGCCGATTCAGGAGTTGATCCAAACGCTAGGATAGTACTTTTTGAGGTATTTCCCATTAAGTGCCTTAGCAAATTCTGTCCCCTCGAGATCTTCCAATATATAAGCATTGCCAGGTACACAACGATTAATCCGATAGGGCCCTTCCCAATTAGGTGACCACTTTCCAAATTTACCATCTCTGGACCCGATCGGCAAAATCAACTTCCACACAAGATCTCCCTCAGCGAATGATTTATCCATCACCTTTTTGTTATAATGCCTAGCCACCCTAGTTTTATTTTCCTTGATCCTTTCCAGCGCCCTTAACCGATTCTGAGCCAGATCCTCAAGTTCATCTGTCATCAAATTATAATAATCATCGGCTGTCAGTTGATTTTGCAAAGAAATCCTCCTAGAGCCGACGTTAGTTTCCCAAGGTAAAACTGCTTCATGCCCATATACCAACTGATATGGTGGCACCCGAGTAGACCCATTTCATGCCATTCGATAAGCCCATAATGAATCGGCTAATGTAGTATGCCATCTCCGCGGCTATTCATCAATCTTCTGCTTAATTAATTTGATCAAACTCTTATTCGAAGCTTCCGCCTGTCCATTAGCTTGAGCATAATAAGGTGATGAATTCAATAACTTAATCCCCATACTGGCAGCAAATTGTTGAAACTCATCGGACACAAAAATAGACCCCTGATCGGTAGTTATAGTCTGAGGAATTCCAAACCGATAAATTATATGCTCCTTTACAAACTCAATCGCATCGTTGGACGTGACTTTCTTCAAAGGAACCACTTCTACCCACTTTGTAAAATAATATGTTGCCACCAATATGAATTTATGCCCTTTACTTGACGGAGGATAAACCTGGCCGATCATATCAATTCCCCATCCTCTGAACGGCCACGGTTTGATGATAGGATTCATAGCTGATGCTGGTGCTCGCTGTATATTTCCGAACTTCTGGCAATCTTGACATCCCTTATAATATTTGAAGCAATCTTCCAACATTGTCGGCCAAAAATATCCTACTCTTCTCAATATCCACTTCATCTTATGAGCCGATTGATGGGTTCCACAAATACCCTCATGCACTTCACACATAACCACTTTGGCTTCTTCCAAATTTAGGCATCTCAGCAGAACCCCTTCAAAAGTTCGATAATATAACTCTTCATCAAGCAGCACATATTTAGTAGCTTTATACCGAAGTTTCCTAGAAACCGATTGTGACGGATTTTGCAGATAACCAATTATTTCCTGTCTCCAATCATCGGCTTTATCCTGAATATCATTATCGGCTATTTCAACTTCAACCTGTCTATTCAGCCGATAACCCGAAGCAATTTGTGCAAGATCATTGGCTTCTAAATTTTGCTCTCTAGGAATATGATCCATCGATACCATCATAAAATCGTTCAACAAATCCCTACATTCTTCATAATAGGATCTCAAAACATCATCTCTGCACTCATATTCCCCAGACAATTGTTTGATCACTAATAATGAGTCTCCGATGATCTCTATGATATCGGCTCCGATCTCCCGTAAAAGTTGAAGTCCTTTCAATACCGCCTCGTATTCCGCTTGATTATTGGTCCGATAGGGTTTAATTGTAAAAGCAAACTCAACACTTGCCCCCCGAGGCGATACAATGACCAAGCCGATACCAGATTCATGTTTGCAAACCGATCCATCGAAAAATAAATTCCACGGGATCGGCTCCACATAATTTTCATGAACACCTCTGTGTTGCACAATCAAATTGGCTATTGCTTGTCCCTTGATTGCTTTAGCCGATTCATATCTTAAGTCGAACTCTGTTAGGCAAAGATCCATTTACCAACTCGCCCTTTTAAAACTGGAGCCGATAACATATATTTTACCACATCGGCCTTACAAACCACTGTACACTTAGCCGATAGGATGTAATGCCTTAACTTTGTACATGAAAAATATAAACAAAGGCATAATTTCTCCACCGCAGGATATCTCGTTTCAGCATCCAAAAGCCTTCTGCTTAAATAGAACATGACTCGCTCCTTGCCTTCAAACTCTTGTATTAAAACAGACCCGATGGATTTTTCATTGGCCGATAAGTATAACTTGAATGGCACTCCTTTCTGCGGCGGAATCAAAACAGGTGGGGAACTTAAATAACTCTTAATCTCATCAAATGCCTTCTGCTGTTCTGCCCCCCACATAAACTCTTGATCGGCTTTCAACTTCAACAATGGAGTAAAAGGCTCAATCCTCCCTGACAAATTTGATATGAATCTCCTTACAAAATTAATCTTACCGATCAATGACTGTAACACTATTTTGTTGCTTGGTGGTTCTATAGTCTTGATGGCTCTGATGCTCCGTTGACTAACTTCAATTCCTGGCTCATGAACCATAAAACCCAAAAACTGCCCAGCCAATACACCAAAATTGCATTTATTGGGATTCATCCTTAATCCGTATTTCTTTGCCCTTTCCAGCACTTTTCGCAAATCGGCTATATGGCTTTTATCACTCTTGGATTTAACCACCACATCATCGATGTAAATTTCCACTAATAAGCCGATGAGATCATGAAATATATAATTCATCGCCCTCTGATACGTCGCACCGGCACTTTTTAATCCAAACGCCATTACCACCCACTCATATAAGCCGATAGCTCCAGGACATCGAAACTCAGTCTTATGTATATCTTCCTCTACCATAAAAATCTGATTATATCCTACATTGCCATCCATGAAGCTAATAATCTTGTGGCCTGATGCTGCATCTACCAACAAATCTGCTATCGGCATCGGGTATTCATCCTTGGGAGTAGCTTTATTCAAATCCCGGAAATCAATACATATCCTTAATTTTCCATTCTTCTTTTCCACCGGGACGATATTAGAAACCCACTCAGCATATCGGCACGGCCTTATAAACTTTGCATCATATAACCTCGTGATCTCTGCTTTGATTGGCTCATATAACTCTGCTTTAAATCTCCTTGGAGCCTATTTAAACGGCCGATATCCTGGTTTAATAGGAAGCCGATGTTCAACAATTGATCAGCTTAATCCTGGCATTTCATGATATTCCCAAGCAAAACAATCTCGATACTCTTTCAGCAATTTTATTAATTCTTTTCGGAATTCAGGACACAATCTTTTACTTATGTACGTCGGCCTTGGCCTATATCCTGGTCCTATATCAATTTCTTCCAAATCATCAGCCGACGTAAATCCTTGTCCCAACTTCCCTTCGAACTCTTCAATAGTGCCCATCAGAGTAATAATTCCGAGCCGACTTGCTGAATCGGTTGTATATCCCGACTGGTGATCTTAAGATAATCCCCCTCCCATACTTTTCCAGACAAGCAATCGACACCACCGGCCTCCCAGATCGGTAAATCAGTCATTGCAATATTGGTCGATTGATCCACCGGGATTACCTCAACTTGATCTCCCTGCCATTGTATCAAACACTGATGCATCGTCGAGGGCACGCAACAGTTTGCGTGAATCCAATCCCTGCCAAGGAGTAGACTATACGATCCTTTTCCATCGATGACAAAAAACGTGGTGGGCAATATCTTGTTCCCCACTGTCAGTTCCATGTTTAACACGCCTTTTGTCTTCGATGGATTCCCACCGAAATCCTTTAACACCATATTTGTTTTGATCAAATCTTCGGCAGTGGATTAACAGCTGCCCCCCCCCCCATCAACTAGCATCTTCGTCATCGGCTTCCCATTCACATAACCCTTGATATATAATGGCTTCAAATGCCGATGCTTCGATTCTTCAGGCTTATCAAATATAGCCTGATCGGGTTGCAGCGTTAACTGAGCAAAATCCCCTTCAATGTCTTCCTCATCAGATGAAAGTGCTTTATATTCCCGAGGCAAAAAGAAGACCATGTTTACCGGAGCTGATGGATCAACCTCATCGTCACTTCTTCACACGCCATACCTGTTTAGTCCTCTTGTGACGATGATCGGCTTCCTTGTACTCTCGCCGTTGATCTTCTTGTTGCTCCGGTGCCGTAACCGTTGTGCCCTTCTTTTCTGACTTTTTGTAAATATTCCGCTAGGACATCACTGAGGATTCTAGAGCTGCTGTTCTTCATGTGACCCCTCTTCATCATTTTCTTCAAAAAACTCTTCATGGATCGGCCCTAATCGGCTATGTACAAATGCTCTCCTTTCAAGCAGCCGATCTCGCGAAAATCCTTCATGCTCAAAAACCTGAGATCTTGTAACACTGCATTCAGGACAATCTCTGATCAATGGCAATCTTATCCCTCGTTCCTAGCAAAATTGAAAGAACGGGCAATCCCAATGTGGATTATACCTCTCCTCGTACCACGAAGCCCGCTGTTCCTCTTCGCGCCTTGAATATTTATCTACCAGCTGCGATGAAGTAATTCTAGATCTAACTTCCCGACATCTTCCTTCATCGGCTTGATTCATCGATGATCCCGCATAAACCATATTCACGGGGAACGGATGTCCATCGATCTTCATCGGCTTCTTGTCCTCAAACTTGATCCTTCCCTGTTCTACAGCCGATTGAATCTGTTGCCGAAAAACTTTGCACTCATTGGTGTGGTGCGATATCGTGTTGTGCCACTTGCAATATCTCTTCTTCTTCAGTTCTTCGGCCGATGGAATTACATGATTTGGCGGAAGTTGTATCTGTTTCTCCTGCAGTAACAGATCGAAGATTTTATCGGCTTTATTGATGTCAAAGTCGTATCGTTCCTCCTAGCCGATATCCTTCACCCACGGGCATGATACTGATCTCTTATTTCTAGCCCATTCCGCCAATCCAACTTCAGCATCGGATCCTTCATCATCTGAGTCCGATGAATAAACTTGCACCTGAGCAACCCTTCTCTGAAATTTATTCTTTTTTGCCTCTTGAAATCGGCTTTCATGAGCCGATACCTTCTGTACCAGGTGCGCCAGACTTTCGAACTCTTGTGATGAAAATCTCTCTTTAATCGGCGCTAAAAGACCCTAGAAAGCCAAATCGGCTAGATGCCCGTCGCTCAGATTCAAACTGTAACATCAGTTTCTAACGTCCCGAAACCGCTGGACATACTCCGGTACCGTTTCATCTAGCCTTTGCCTAACCGATGTTAAATCTGTCAGCCTCATCTCATGGATTCCAGCGAAGAAGTAGTTGTGAAATTGTTTTTCTAGATCAGCCCATCCCCGAACTGAATTCGGTGGCAATGAGGAGAACCATATAAAAGCCGATCCATACAATGACAAGGGGAAAAATCTAACCCTCAGAGCCTCCTCAGCCGATGCCTCTCCACACTGTGCCAAGAATCGGCTAATATGCTCTACTGTAGATATGCTGTCCTGCCCTGAGAACTTAGAAAAATCTGGGACTCTGTATCGGTGTGGTAATGGAACCCTGTCAAACCACTCTGGATACGGATGCCGATACATAAATGTTTGCTTCTTCGGTTTTATCCCAAACTGTTCTCTTACTATTTCTGCAACCCTTGCCGATAAATCTTCTTCCCTTGGGATTTCCTGCTGATATTGTATGGGCGGAGTTTGTAGCCGATTCTGCCTGAGATATTCTCTCTGATAATTACTTGAATCAGCAACACCTCCTGGGTAATTCTGCTGATATCCCCCATAATAAGCCGTTTGATGGTATCCCGCAGGAATATCTTGTTGCCCCCTAGCCTGGTTCTGCGAATATAAGTTCTCCGGTATATCTTTTCTGGGGGCATAAGTAACTTGATTCGGCTCTATCTTTGGTGGGAGATAAACAGGACCTCGAGTAGGCTCTTGAGCAATCGATCCATCCATTGCCTTCTTGATAAGGTTATGCAGCGTGTTCACCAGGATCCCTGATTGATTGATGAGCACATGATGTACTGCTTCATTCACCATCTCCTGTAAGGGTTTTATTGGTGGACTCTCAGGTGGTGTACGGCTCGATTCTCCTACCAGAACTGGTTTTGGAAACTGAGATTTTTGAATCGGCCCTTGTCGCGTCATGCCGAAAGATTCCAAGTAGAGTTTTTGAAAATTGGCCATATTTTGCTAGACTTGCTGCCTCTGCTCGTCAGTTAGATCTTCCATGCTGATCGAAATCACGTTGTGTGTTTTGATCTCTTTTCCGGCCATGTCGAAATTCCGAGTCCCACTGGGAGTGCCAAAAACGTGTTGACGCCGAAAATCACCGGCAGCGTCGGGAACGAACCGATGATCTGGTTCGGCGCCTTAAGACACGCGAAGGCCTAGGAGATTTGCTTAACTCCAGTGCAGGTCCTAAAATTCGAGGTTCGTAGGCGTGCCAGTCAATTTGACCCTACAATTGACAAGAAGATAGAAAATATTAGATCAATGAGACAATCGGCTGAAAGCCGAATTGGACTCGTCTCATCGGCTGATGGTCGATATGAACCGAAGCACTTATACATCGACCGGAAGCCGATGATGGCATAGATGGATAAAATAAATAAACCATGTGACCAAGGAACCAATAACAATATAAATAAATAAACTAGCCGATTACTGATATAACGTGTATCGGCTGGAAAGCCGATGACGGTGTAGCGTGCCAAAAACGTGTTGAACAATGCAATCGGCTTTAACTAATAAGAGATAACCTATCGGCTAGGCACTCCGATAGAACATTGCGTGGACACCCATCGGCTTAACAAGGATAAATCTATCATTATCAATCTAGTAGTTCAAACTTAATTGATGCAGCACAGATTGATAACGACAAAAGAACCTCGATGAGCCGATAGATCTGATGCAATCATGATGTGATATATGATAACTTATTGGCTATACATCCCGATAAGACGCTTGCATAAAACCGATCAATCTAGCAGGAATAACTTATCACGCAATTTAGTAGGTCAGACCTAACCGATGTAGCACAAACTGATGATAAGTTACACCCAGTAAGCCGATAAATCTGTGCACGCGTGATGCGATATATCTACTCGGCCTATAAGGTCAAACCTAACTGATGCAGCCATAGACAGAATGGATATATCATGGTAAGTCGACTACTGTAGGCCGACTAGAATATTGGACCTAACTGAGGAAGTCCTAGCCGATACGGTAGTCGGGGTAACGAGAGTTACCCTCTCGCAGAAGGTCGAACTTAACCGATGCAGCCCGGCTCGAGAAGCAAGAACCCGTTGAAAAGGGTGGCGATGCGCCGAAGTTTGTATTGATTTGTTTGATGATTTACATGGTCCCCGGGCATACGTATTTATACCCCGAGTTGATACAGTCCTGATCGGACACGAAATAGGAATTTCCTAACTATAAAAGGAAAATTAACAAGCCTTGATCGAACACGAGATCAGGTTTCCTAAAATTCATCGTTTCTACCTAATCTATAGATAAGATATTAACTGCATCCCCGTGGTCTTCACGATTCCTTCCTGAATTCGGCTTCTTCTGGATTAATTCCCGCCAGTTGATTGTGATCTTTTCCTTAACTGAACCCAATAAGGATCCGTACCAAATTTTGGCATTAACAGAAGGCATCTCAAATGATGCTTCATCGTCATATGTGAACCAAAGTGTGGCATCCCTGGTGAAGCCATAATAAAACCCTTTGAACCATTGGCTGAGTCCGACGGGCGTCATTTTGCAGCCAAGGAGGGCCGATGCAGCTTCGCCCACGGAGATACATCGGCGGTAGATGGGTTCCTGGTCTTCTGGATGATCGGCTAGGAAAGATGGATTGAGGAAGGAAGTCCCAGCAATGGCCTTGGAGGTGTAGACGTTGAGCAATAATTGCACAAACCACCAAGGACCCCTAATATGGCCGACTGGCTGATCGGCCGATAGCTTGACTGCCACCTGATGCAACCGTTGATAAGTGGTGCCAAGAAGGTATTGCCCCAAGGGGACTTGTTTCCGATCGGCCAAGCATTCTGCCAGGCACTGCATGTTGGTTGTTGGGCCGAGGGTTGCACCACCAAAAATGAATCGTTCTAACCACAAGTTCAAGAAAGCAACATGTTCCCGATCGTCGACTGGCCCAGTTCCCTTGTTGTGGATTGAAATATACTTGGACCAACCGCCGATATTCTTCGTCTGAAGCCGATGAGTAGGCTTAAATTGGAGGTTGAGGGGGTTGATGTAACTTGTGGTGTTGAGGCAGGTGAGCATGGTTACATCCATCAAAGTTGGGATCATCGGGCCATGTCCAAATATGTAAGCATTGAGGGCATCTGACCACAAGTATGAAGCTGATGCAAGCAGAGGTTCGTACCTCTCCATCTCGGCCAAGGAAAGGTTGATGCAGTGGCCGATATCTGATTCTTCCTAGAGAGTTTTCTTTGCGGCCGATACTCTGATATACCAGTTCCTCCATCCGGGAAGCTTGCTAGGCCATGACCTGAAACTGTTGGTCCAATCGCTAGCTAGCATGGTAGAGTTCTTGAAAGGGAGACGTTGGGTTTCGGCGTTGATGAAATCTATAGGGTCTTCGCTACCGATGGGGCCATGATAAAAGAAATTTGAATAGTCGGCGGCCGGAATCAAAATCTGGTTCTTAAGGTTCTACAGTAAACAAGAACATAAAAAAGAACGGATGAAGATTGTGGCAGATTCAATCTAAGTTACAAGGCAGAGAGAGCGATCAAACAAGAAGGTTACCTCTAGGACAGCGATTGCTGAAGCCATTGCGGAAGAAGAAGATGAGCGAAGACCGATGGTTGAGGAAGAAGGTTACAGCAGTTCGCCTGGATCGCCGGAGTTCGTCGAGGTCTCAGAAGAAGCGAGAGGGCTCTGGTGATGTGAAAACGTAAAGAAAGGAGGCTAGGAAGGCGAAGCGGTTTATAGAGGTATGATGACCGGGCGGGAATCGAGGCCGTTGGCACTGTTTCAAACAATTAAGGAAAGTGGGCTACCTTGGGCCGCCTCAGTGTGAAAGGAATCTGAAAGCCCAGACGAGAGAATTTCGAAGTCTTATGAAAAACTCCGAAATTGGGGGGCATGTGTTAAAGCCAAAATTTGGTATGGTTCTTTATCAGATTCGGTTAAGGGAGAGATCACAGTCAATTAGCGGGGATTAATCCAGAGGAAGCCAAGTTTGGGAAAGGATCGTGAAGACCACGGGAAGGCAGTTAATATCTTATCTGTAAATTAGGCAGAGATAATAATTTTTAGGAAACCTGATCTCGTGTCCGATTAGGGCTTGTTAATTTTCCTTTTATAGTTAGGAAACTCCTGTTTCGTGTCCGATTAGGACTGTATCAACTCGGGGTATAAATATGTACGCCCGGGGACCTTGTAAGGATCATCACACAAATCAATACAAATTCGGCGCATCGCCACCCTTTTTGACGGGTTCTTGCATCTCGAGCCGGGCTGCATCGGTTAAGTTCGACCTCCTGCGAGAGGGTAAGTCTCGTTACCCCGGCTATCGTATCGGCTAGGACTTCCTCGGTTAGGTCCGATATTCTAGCCGGTCCACGGTAGTCGGCTTACCACGATATATCTGTTCTGTCTACGACTGCATCAGTTAAGTTTGATCTCTTAGGCTGAGTAGATATATCACATCACGTGTGCATAGTTTTTATTGGCTTACTAGGTGTAATTTATCGTCAGTTTGTGCTGCATCGGTTAGGTCCGACCTACTAAACTGCTAATGATAAGTTGTTCCTGCTAGGTTGATAGATTTTATGCAAGCGTCTTATCGGGATGTATAGCCGATAAGTTATCATATAGTTCATCACGATTGCATTAGATCTATCGGCTCATCGAGGTTCTTTTATCATTATTAATCTGTGCTGCATCAGTTAAGTTTGACCTACTAGATTGATAATGATAAACTTATCCTTGTTAAACCGATGGGTGTCTATGCAATGTTCTATCGGAGCGCCTAGCCGATAGGTTATCTTTTATTAAATAAAGCCGACTGCATCTTTTAATTGTTAATTTATGCATCTGCACTGTTATCAGCTTTCCAGCCGATGCACATGTTCTATCGGCAGTCGGCTGGTTTATTATTTGCTTATATCATCATCGGTTTCTAGCCAATATGCAGCTGTTATGAAAATTGGTTTATTTATTTATGCCATCATCGGCTTCCAGTCGATGTATAAGTGCTAAGTTCATATCAGCTATCGGCCGATGAGACGAGTCCAATTCGGCTTCCAGCTGATTGGCTCACTGGTCTAATATTTTCTATCTCCTTGTCAATTGCAGGGTCAAATTGACTAGCACGCCTACGAACCTCAAATTTAGGACCTGCACTGGAGTTAAGCAAATCTCCCAGGCCTTCGCGTGTCTAGTGCATCGAACCGTATCATCGGCTCGTTCTCAACGCTGCCGGTGATTTTCGGTGTCAACAGATACACTTGAGTGTGACGCTTCAACAATCACTCGAAATGCTCCATGAGGGCTACTAACCGAGTACTCGCGCTAGTCAGGACTCGGATGTCACCTTTGCCTTGGTACGCTCCATGTGGGTCAACAGCTGATCTCTGACACTAATTGGGGCTTGTGTATCATTTTGCTAGATACGGTACACCCCATGAGAGTCGCCAGCCAAATCCTATGCTAATGCGAGGTTCGGGTATCTTATTTGGCCACAACTCTGCTAGGTAGGGTACGCCCCATGAGGGTCGCCAGCCGAATCCTATGCTAATGCGAGGTTCGGGTACCTGATTCGGTTACAATTTTGTTAGGTTGGGTATGCCCCAAGAGGGTTGCCAGCCGAATCCTATGCGCGTAGCGTTTAGGTACCTATTTGGCCAAAGCAAGGAAAGAAGCCACTACTCGAGCTCTCGGTAGGAGGTTGCACAAAACCCAGAACCTACGGAGGTGCTCATTATTTTTTAAGACTGGAGGATCCCAATCATTTGATTCCTATTGGAAGACAAACTTTCTAAAGATCATAGTCAAGTGATGGAGCAAAAGCTTTATTGTAGTCAAAGAAGACTTATATCGTCATAGCGCATCCAGAGTTCCCATGCACTGCGTTACACCAAAGAAGGGCAAGTAGATTTTGCAATCTATCCACTCGGGCATTTGTGGCAATCATGCTGCATCCAGAACGTAAGTTGGAAAGGCTTGCAGACAAGAATTCCTCTTGTCAATTGCGGTTACCGACGCTGAAGCACTCGTCCTGTTTTGCAAGGGATGTCGATTTTTTGCTCAACAAACTCACCTACCAGCATAGGAGTTGTAGACCATCCTAATTTCGTGGCCCTTTGCAGTCTAGGGCTCGACATGGTCGGGCCATTCAAGAAAGCTCCAGGAGGGTTTACACATTTTTTTCATCGTGGTGGACAAGTTCACAAAGTGGATTGACGCCAAACCTATTACTACCATTATTGCGCCCTGGGAAAAAGACTTCATACTAAGTATAATCTACCAATTTGGAGTCCCCAATCGCATCATTATGGACAACGACACTCAACTCATGGGTGGCGTATTCAAGGATTTCTATAACGACTTTGGCATCAAAATCTGCTATGCTTCATCGGCATATCCCAAAGCAATGGGTAGGTTGAGCAATGATCAAAATTTCTGGATTTTATAGGGCTACGCTGGGTGGGTCGGTTTGGGCCGGCTTATTCGGTAGTAGGTCAAAGATATGAGTTCTTACATAGCATGCCCTATTGGGTTGCCCGCTAGTCACGTTAACATAAAGCTAAGTTCTACTATATCCCTAATTACATGGCTGGCTCACTCTCTATCCGAGTGGCCGTATTACCTTCCGTGAGGTACCTGGGGCCCCTAGCCTCGACAGTAGCCCCTGAGATCTTCATAGTTGAGTCACAGCTGACACCAAGTGCTCATTCTCCATGGTGAAGATTTCCCAGTGAATTGCTCCCGAGTACTCTCTGTCCGAGTGCTTCTTCTCCCAAGTTTTGCTTCATGTCAGCTGGCAACGAGGCTATGAAGGGCTCCATGAAAATTTTGAATAGTGTGCACCGAATAGGCGCACCTATTAGGTGTAGCCCCCGACTTTGTGCTTAATTGAGAAACAATTAAACATAAAGTCAAAGATCTTTAACCTTTAAGTCTTTTCCGAATGATATATTTCTTAGAAATCAGACTCTTCAGCATCGTATCGGCTGGAAAAATTTTTGCTCAAGGCAATTTGGCTAAGCATGTAAGTCGAGTACCACTATAGATTTAATCCAATGTGTGGTTAGGTGTACTTGAGAGATACCTGCATCCCCAATTCAATGGAGACCGGCTGTCGATTCTTATAAGGACATATCCCAAATACCTTTTAAATAATATAGATATCTGAACACACATGTCCAGCAAATAGGCTTAACATGAAGCATATCTGATTAGTTTAATCGGCTCCTGTGAAACAACACCAGACTGTGATTTTAACATAGCTGGCTATCGGCCCAAGAGGACATGCTATTTAGGAACTCATATCTTATGGACCATTACCGAGCAAGCCGACTCAAGCTAAACACCCAGTGCAGGCCTATAAATTCTAGGGAGAGAGAAAAGATTCCCCTTCCCCAAATCACCAAAACTTTTTTGCCTCCAGAATCCGCACGTGAAGCTCTTGTGCTCTCCGCCCCCAACTTAGGGTTTCCACACAACTCAAGCTCCCCTTCACAAATGCGCAAAGCTCTCTAATCCAACATCGATTCTCCTCGTTTAGAAGCTTTCCCCTCACTTTCTAGACTCCCACCATGCCGAGGTCTTCATCCGGCACTCCCCATGTTCCAACAGGAACCTGGCTGACATCAACTCCATGCTCCTCCAAGCTGGCTCAACTGGAGAGGAGCAAGTGCCTCCAACAGAAAAAAACTCATCAAATGGTGCCCGGCCAAAGGTGAATCACTCCCCACTCCTGACTCCCATGAAATTGTGGTTTTTGAGTCCTTTTTTGATAGGGGTTTCACTCTTCCCACCTCTAATTTCTTTCGGGCTCTTCTGGATTCCCATTAGATTGAACTTGTTCATCTCAACCCCAACTCCATTCTTCACATCTCCATCTTCGTGACTCTCTATGAAGCCTTCCTGGGGATCAATCCCCATTTTAACCTTTTTTGCTATTTCTACCACATTAAGCCCCAACCATCCAAATCCAACCCCCAAGTCATAGGGGGAGCTAGACTGCAGCTTCGGAATGAGATGAAGAAAATCTATCTTCACCTCCCCCTAAAGACTTCTTTGAAAGGGTGTCACCAGGAGTGGTTTTACTGTGTAAATCCAGAGCCCTCCTTGCCATCCTTTGTAGGGAATCCTCCCAAGGTGCTAGAGTGCTGGTCGGCCCTCCCCTCGGAGGCCGAAATGGTGTAGATGTGGTAGATGGTGAAGAGGATCGAAGTCCTGAAGAAGAATGGATTGACAGGACCTTGGGTCGCCTGGACTTTCCTAAACCGGTGCATACAACCCTTGAAGGCTAGGATCCACCCTGGGTATGAATACCAGGAGAAAAATGATCCTACCCAGGAATATGCCAATCTGGTCAACCGGGATATGTGACAGACAATCTGCTTCGCTATTTCATAAATGGCGTCATAGAGACTTTGGATACCGATAAGTGTCCCAAGCCCTTCTACCTGAGTAGACCTAGGCCGCAGGTAAGCCTCTGACATCTAGCTCCCTTAATGCTTGCCTGCTGTGAATGCAGTGTATCTGGAGTGTATGAAATTGTCCTCTTATGCATTATTTGTAGGAAAACGCCAACTTCGTGTCAAACCCTCCTAGCCGACTGGCTGGGGGGGGGGGTCAAGAAAGCGGCTAGCTAGCCCACCGGCTGACCAACCCAGCTCTAAGCGAGCTAGGAAGCAACCTGTACAGGACCAGGCCAAGCCTAAAGGCACACCGACTAAGGTGTTAGGTGGTCCTAAGATCAGGGACGTCGATGGCGCAGCTCTAGCGCCAGCCACAGCCACAGTTGCCACGCCTGCCACACCACCATCCTAACTGGGCGCACCGAGTGCGGAGCCGACTGGCCCAAGCACCGCACCACCCGATGTAGCACCTCAAGGGCCAACGCCAAGCAACACGGCCTCTCGGAGTAAGCCTTCGAGCTCTTCGCCAGCTACCTTCCCCCATGATACATAGGGGTGGAGGTTTAAGACTTCCAAGAGGTCTGAGATCTTCAGTCTTCAAATATCCTGAAGTGTTTTGCAATGTCTTGATTGCTAAATAATTGTGTAGGAAGCCCAGTGACGTCGATCCCAAGGGGACAATGCCACTTACCCCCATCACCGACCCTGCCCTGACTAAGGCTGAGGCAGAGAGACTACAGCCAGAGCCGAGCACCGCCACAACCCCTGAGGGCGAGGTGACACACTCGGCCAAACCACAAGCCTTCCCGAGTTGGGAAGTTGTAGGGCCAACTGTCGATGTTTTACACAGGCAATACTAATATGGGGTTACTCGTGAGACCTAAACTTGATGGACTGCAAAGGAACACGAATAATTTATACTGGTTCAGGCCCTCGAGATGAGGTAATACCCTATGTCGATGTTTTACACCGGCAATATGATTATAGGGCTACTCGGCAAGGGGAAACTCGATGGATTGCAAAGGAACACGGAGAGATTTTATACTGGTTCAGGCCCTCGATGCGAGATAATACCCTAAGTCCAGTTGGGATGTATTCCTTTGAGGATTATGGTGGTGGTTCTGATGAACTCTTGATGATCTGCCCTCATGGGGCGCCCTGCCTCCCCTTATATACTGGGGGACAGGGGTACCAGGTAGGAATCCCAGCCGGATATGGCCAAGGGATTTCCTTCTTAGAGATACATCTTACCCGACTAGGACCGTATAGTCCTTTTTGTACAAGGCAAAGTCTGTCGGGTGCTACTATATCTCTAATTACAAGTCTCGGCCCATCCTCTATCCGAGTAGCCCATATGCTTGTGATGAGGTACCCGGGGCCCATGGTCTCCACAGTAGCCCCTGAGACCTTCATAGTTGAGTCACAGCTGATGCCAAGTGCTCATCCTCCATGATGAAGATTGCCCGAGTGCATTGCTCCCGAGTACTCTTTGTCCGAGTGCGTCTTCTTCCTGAGTCCTGCTTCATGTCAGCTGGTAGCGAGGCTATGAAGGGCTTCATATAGATGTATGAATAGTGTGCGCCGAATAGGCGCACTATTAGGTGTTGCCCCCAACTTTGTGCTTAATTGTGAAAACAATTAAACATAAAGTCAAAGATTTTTAACCTTGTAGTCTTTGCCGAGTAGTATACTACTGGTATATGAGACTCTCCAGTATCATGTCAACCGGAATATAGTTTATAGTCTTCCGAGTAGCATGCCACTCGTATATGGGACTCTTCAGCTTCATGTCAGCCAGAAAAATGGGGTTTATAGTCTTTCCCGAGTGGCGTCCCACTCGGAAGTTAGACTCCTCAGCATCATGTCAGCTGGAAAAGATATTTATAGTCTCTCCCGAGTAGTGCTCTACTCGGAAGTTAGACTCTTCAGCGTCATGTCGGCTAGAATAATATCGCTCATGGCAACTGTTGGCCAAGCATGTAGGCCGAGTACCACTTGATGAAAATAGATCCATTGCGTGGTCAGGTGCACTTGAGAGATACCTGCATCCCCAATGTTGATGAAGACCAGCTTGTGATCCTTATAAGGATATATCCTCAATACCTGGTGGATAAAACAGATACCCAAACATATGTGTTTAGCAATTAGGCCTTCATGAAGCATATCTGTTTACCTCATCGGTTTCTATTGGTAGCACCTGTACTACGATTTTAACGCAGCCAGCGTATGGCCCATACTGAGCGTGCTACTATAGAAACTCATATCTTGGTGGCCCAACGCCGACTATGTAAGCCCAAGCCCATGAGTCGGTATAGGCTCTATAAAGGCTGGGGGAGAGAGAAAAGATTCCTCTATCTTCCCCAAGCAACCAATTGTTTCGTCTTCCTAGCTCCATGCCGAAATTTCACCTCCCGCTCCGCTAGGGTTCGCCATTGCTTGCTCTTCCCCATTGAAGCTTGAGCGATTCCGCTTTCCTTTGTCCATTCCAAGCCCCCGACCACATTTCCCCCAAATTTCTTGTCGCCCCAACCATGCCGAAGGTTCCAAATTTCGTAGGGGCGTTGGACGAAGGGTGGCCGACCTCGGATTGCAGCCGGTCAAAGCTGGAAAGGCTGGAGAAGTTGCTGCGGCTGCAAAGCCATGACATTATTCACTAGCGCCCATCTGAGGGTGAGTCGGTTCCAAATCCCCAAGCCGGCGAGACTGTTGTTTTTGCCTCTTTCTTTTACCAGGGTTTGTTTCTTCCCTTCTCTGCATTCCTCCGCCGTCTTCTTAGCTTCTACGGATTGGAGTTGGTGAATCTGAATCCCAACTCAATCTTGCAAATCTCTATTTTCGTGACTCTTTGCGAGTGCTACTTGGGTGTAGAGCCCCATTTCAATTTCTTCAGGCACTTATTCCACATCAAGCCTCAACCCTCGAAGAATAAGTTCTAGGTGATTGGTGGGGCTGGCCTTCAGTTGAGGAGTGAAATGAAGAAAATATATATCAATCTTTCTTTGAAATCCTCCTGGAAAGGTTAGCATTAGGAGTGGTTCTACTGTTCTGATCTGGAACCCTCCCTGCCTCCATTCACTGGCTCGCCACCGGCGGTCTCGCCCAATTGGTCGTCAGATCCAACCAGGGGAAAAATGACCCTGACCGAGAAAGCCGAGAGGTGGCTGACCAGCAAAAAGTGACTGAAACATTGTTCACTTATTTCTCCAATGGGGTGATCGAAACCGAGGACGCAGAGCGCTCCATCGCGGCTTATAGCCGAAACTGGCCTCGTCCCGAGGTAACCCTTGCTTCTCTTCTGTGATGAATGCCTGTAGACATGTATCCATAATTGTCCAACATCGTGCGATGTATATTGTTTAATCGTTTGTAGTGGTGCAAGGAGTTTGATGATGACTCCCGTCTGTTGTCGGCCACGAAGTGAAAGAAAAGGCCAAGAAGTCCTTCTGCCGCCTAGCCCTACTCCAAGAGAGCGGGGGAAGAAGCCCATTGTAGACCAGGGCAAGAAGGAGGTCATCAGGCCGAGTGCTGCAGCTGGGAGCCTCAAGATCAGAGACACCACCAGCGCAGCCGCTAGGCCTTTAAGCCCCGGACCGAGACCAGCGCAGTCGGGCTTAGCAACATCGAGCCCAAAAGCGCGCCGCCGAGTAAGAAGTCAAGCTCAGTGCTACTAGGTCCAGCGACATCGAGGCCAAGGATGGTGCCTCCGAGTTCACAGTCACCCCAGCCGGCCACTCCATAAGCGGGGTCAACTAGGATGGAAGTGCCGCCGTCAACTACCGCGTCGTTAGGCCTGACAGCCAGCGGCCCTCCAGTGCCGCCCTCCGGATCTCCCGAAAAAAGGCTCAAGTTCTCCAAGAGGTAGGCCATTCTGGGTCTTCTGAAAATCATGTTCAGCATTGTAGCATTTTGATATCCGACATGTTACGTAGGAAGCGGGTTGACATTAATCTTAAGGAAGTCACGCTGACTACCCCTGCTGTCGAGTCTGCCCCAGCCAATCCAGCGCCAGTGAGCACGCCTACTGAGCTGGCGGCGGCCCCAGTTGTAGAAACTGAGACCGCCCCGACTGCAGGGCCGCCAACCCCGGCCGACCAAGGGGCGGTTGCTGAAGCCGCTGTTCCAGCCCCTGAGCCGGCGCCCGTTGTCGAAGCTGTTGCTGCAGCTCCTGAGTCAGCCCCCAAAGCCCCGGAGGCCACCGAGTTGGGGGCCGGGACCCCATCGCCATCCTAGTCACTATCGTCGTCATCGCTGTCCCTTCCTTTGGACAGACCTGACCTCCCCAGGATCGAGGCCCCTCCGCGCAAGTTCCCGAGGACGTTCCGCTGGACGGCGCCCGACGAAACTGCGTAGAGCTACAAGCACGATGAGGCGGCGGCGGAAAAGGAGCGAGAAGACTTGCTTCGTGCTACAATTGCCACGTCCCAGGGGATTCATATATGATTTCCGTTGTATTGGAATCTTGGTAGTATTTCTTGATGCCTGACTCTACTTTGACTTGTTACTCCCCGAGCAGAAGCTTGTCGATCGCTCGGAGAAGATGCACGAGGTGCTGACCTGAGTTGCCCCCAGCTCTAAGAATTGGAACAGCTCTGGGCCTTGAAAGCCGAAGTAGAAGGGCGCAGCCAGGAGAGGGAATCTTGGCTGAGGGAGGCTGTCACCGAGCTCAGGAGTGAGAATTGGGACCAAGCCAAGAAGATGAGAGGTAAGCCTCTAGAATACTTCTTCCTGACCAAATCCTTAGTATATTTCTCCAGCTGTGTTGTTCCTAACTGCCTAGTTGTGTCCTGACTGCAATGTTGAGTTCTTGACTAATCTGTCGTGCAGCCCTCGACGCCGAGCTGAAGACCTGAACAGAGGGAGAGACCCAGCTGAAGGAGGCCGAGAGAGCCAAGGCCAAACTTGAAAAGGACAAGGCCAACCTGACAAAGGCCAAAACCGAGCTTGAGCAGGAGAAAAGGCCAATACCAAGCTTGAGAAAGAAAAAGTTGAACTGGAGAAGGCCATAGCCAAGTGGGAGGCCGACTACAAAAGTAAGTCTCCACCCTGACAATAACCTTAGCCAATCCATTAATTACTCCATCTGTAGCTCTGCTTAACAAGTTTTCTTGTTGGTGAACCCGGGTAGCTGCTAGAGCCAATTCCCAGATCCAGTTTTAGGCTTTCGCAGAGGAGATCAGGTTAGTCAAGGAGTCACGGGAAACCCTTGGCAAGTCCGTGAAAGGGCTCCTTGACCTGATAGATCCTCGTCCTGTGGGAACCAGCTCCAGCACAATCTTCCAACTGGAGGAGCGCCTTAAAGATGCACCGAGTGCCCTGAAGAGGTACTCGGATGAGCATGTTATTTCTGGCGTGGCCCAGACCCTGGCAATGACCAAGTCCATCTACCCAAGGGCGGATGTTGAAGCCATCGGGGAGGGGTTTGCCGAGGAGATGACTCCTGAGGAAGCGCTGGAGCTGATAGCCAAGGCGAGGCCGACTGCAGAGATTATCACCCGGGACCTGGGTATGTAAAGACAGTATATCATGCAGTCGGTGTGTATATAAGTTTTGTAAGAACATGTGTAAATATGTGTGCAATGTCGCCAAGCTTTAGACTATTACTCAGTTGTCATTAGCTTTACTAGACCATATAGCCTACACCGAGTTAATCTATAGGAACTTAATAAAAATGTTCACCGTAGAAGCTGTACTCGGGTAGACACGGAAAAGTCGTAGTAAAACTTCATAACTTAAGTAAAATAGGCTCATATATTGTTGACAAAGCACATATAATACATGCAGCCCCCGACTCACTGCTCGGTTGGAACAAGCGGCGTAGTGAGTCAGAGAGGAACTGTACACATGGGAAAGTATAAAACTCAGGTATAGAAAGGACGTAGTTGTTCTATATTCCATGAGTTGCTGATGAGGGCACCGTCTTCGGTCTTCAGTCAGTAGGCGCCTAGCCGAGTGACCTCCACTATAATGAATGGCCCTTTCTAGATTGGGGATAGCTTATGCCTGTCTTTGGTGGTTTGTATTTTTCTCAAGGCGAGATCTCCGACCAAAAAGGTGCGGCCACGGACATTACGATTGTGGTAGCGACGCAGGCCTTGAAGATACCTTGCCGACTGGATTATTGCGATGTCCCTTGCTTCTTCCAACTGATCTAGTTCGACCAATCGGGTGTTGTTTGAGATGTCTTCTGAGTAAGCCCGAACTCTCGGAGAGCCGAACTCTAACTCGGTTGGTAGTACAGCCTCAGCACCATAGACCAGAAAGAAAGGGGATTGCCCTATTGCCCGACTAACCGTGGCTCTGAGAGACCAGAAAACAGATGGGAGCTCTTGTACCCACCGGCCCGCGTATGGTTGTAGTCGGTCGAATATCCTGGCCTTGATACCTTGTAAGACCATACCATTGGCGTGTTCAACCTGCCCGTTGCTCCGCGGGTGTGCCACAGATGCGTAGCAGATCTTGATGCCGAAGTCATCACAGAATTCTTGAAACATGCCATCCGTGAACTGAGTGCCGTTGTCGGTGATGATGCAGTTAGGGACTCCGAATCGGTATAATATACTCATGATGAAGTCCTTTGCTCGTGCCGCTGTTATGGTTGCAACGGGTTTGGGCTCAATCCACTTGGTGAATTTATCCACTGCGACAAACAAGTGTGTAAACCCTCCTGGGACTTTTTTGAAAGGCCCAACCATGTCAAGCCCCCATACTACAAAGGGCCAAGAGATTGGGATTGTTTGGAGTTCTTGGGCTGGGAGATTGGTTTGTCTTGTGTAGAACGGGCAACCCTTGCATGTGCGAACAATGTCTTTGGCATCTGTTACTGCTGTTGGCCAGAAAAATCCCTGCTGGTAAGCCTTTCCGACTAACGTCCTGGATGCGGCATGGTTGCCACATATGCCCGAGTGGGATCGAATGCAGAATCTGCTTGCCCTCCTCGGTGGTGACGCAACGCATGAGGACCCCGGATGCACTTCTTCGGTACAGGTCTTCTCCGACGACTAAGAAACTCTTGCTTCGACGCTTGATTCGTTCAGCTTCACTGCGATCTTCTGGGAGTTCATCGTCCAAGAGGAATTTGAGAATAGGAGTCCGCCAATCTTGACATATGTGCAGCACCTCGTTTGTAGCCGGTGTAGGTTTGCCTCCCGACTACTCTGGCACTGGTTTCTTCTTGACTGATGGCTGCATAAGTTGCTCGACAATGATCCCTGTCGTGACCGCTTCTCGCTTGGATCCCATATTTGCCAATTCATCTGTAGCATCATTGTATTGTTGTAGGACGTGTGTTATCTCCAGCCCGTCGAACTTGTTCTCCAGCTTGCGGACCTCCTGACAGTATGCTGCCATGGTATCGTCGAGACATGTCTAGTCCTTCATGACTTGGTTCACCACGAGTTGAGAATCCCCGCGCACAACCAGTCGACGTATGCCGAGTGATATAGCAATGCGGAGCCCATGGATAAGTGCCTCATACTCAGCGATGTTGTGGGAAGCCGGGAAGTGGATTTGTAGGATGTACTTGAGTTTTTCACTGGTGGGCGATGTCAGTACGATGCCAGCCCTGGCGCCGCTGATCCGTAGGGAACCGTCGAAGTACATTGTCCAGTACTCTAGCTTTGCTATTGATGTAGGCATTTGAACTTTTGTCCACTCGGCCACGAAGTCGGCTAGAGCTTGTGATTTGATTGCTATCCGTGGCTTAAAGGTGATGTCGAACGCCATCAACTCGAGTACCCATTTAGCGATTCGGCCGGTGGCCTCGTGGTTATGCAGGACGTCCCCGAGTGGAAACGATGTGACCACCGTGACTTGATGTGCTTGGAAATAGTGCACCAGCTTTCGGACAGTGATGAGTAGGCCATAGGCAACTTCTGGACCTGCGGATATCTCGTCTTCGAGTCAGCAAGGACTTCACTGACAAAGTAGACTGGCCTTTGAACTCTTTGGATGTGACCCTCTTCAGATCGCTCAACCACCAACACCGTGCTGACTACCTGAGTAGTTGCCGCCAGGTAAAGCATTAGCGGTTCTTGGGGCATGGGTGACGCCAACACGGGAGGTGATGTGAGAAATTGCTTGAAGTCTTCGAAGGCTTGCTGGGCTTGAGGAGTCCATTGAAAATTGTCCGCTTTTTTCAATAGCTTGAAAAAGGGCATGCCCCGTTCACCCAGTCGGGAAATAAACCGACTGAGTGCCACCATGCAGCCTGTCAGCTTCTGGACGTCCTTCTAGTTAGTCGGGGGAGCCATGTTCATCATTGTGTTGACTTTCTCCGGGTTGGCCTCGATGCCGCGATGCAAGACGATGAAGCCAAGTAACTTGCCGGATGGCACACCGAAGGCGCACTTTTTCGGGTTCAACTTCATCTTGAATCTTCGAAGATTTTGGAAGGTTTCTTCTAGGTCAGCGATGAGGTCTTCTTTGGTCTTGGTCTTGATCATCACGTCGTCGACGTAGGCCTCCACGTTGCACCCGATCTGAGTGTGTAGACACCGCTGAATTGCTCGTTGATATGTTGCTCCAGCGTTTTTCAAACCGAACAACATAGTGATGTAGCAGTACGCTCCAAACGGCATGATAAAAGACGTCTTTAGGCAGTCTTCCTCCCTCAGGCTGATTTGGTGGTATCCTGAGTAGCAGTCAAGAAAACTGAGAAGGTCGCACCCTGTAGTTGAATCTACCACCTGGTCTATTCTTGGTAAACCAAATGGGTCCTTGCGGCATGCCTTGTTAAGATCGGTGTAGTCAACGCACATGCGCCATTTACCGTTTTTCTTCCGGACCAGAACTAGGTTTGCCAGCCAATCTGGGTGATAGACCTCTTTGATGAACCTGGCTGTGAGGAGCTTGGTTATCTCCTCCTGAATAGCATCTTTACGGTCTTGAGCGAAGCGCCGCAGCCGTTGCTTGACTGGCTTGGCGTCTGTCTTCACATTGAGGGCGTGCTCGATCACCTCCCTTGGTACTCCCGGCATGTCAGATGGTTTCCACGAGAAGATATCCTTGTTGGCTTGGAGGAAGGTGATGAGTGCGTCTTCCTATTTGGGGTCGAGTCCGGTCCTGACTAGAGCAGTCTTGGAAGGGTTGGAAGGGTCCAGGGGGATCTTCTTTGTGTCCGAGTCCGCTGAAATTCCCGACTTCGCTGCTTTTTTGGCCGGAACTGGGTCTTCCTCGACTTCTGCGGTGACGGCTTGCCGAATGCTGTTGCGCCCGACTGCCGCCTCTTGTGACTGAGCCAATTCACAACTCTCTTTGTCGCAGGTGAAGGCTTGCTTGACATCGCTGCGGAGGGAGAGGACTCCTGCTAGCCCTGGCATCTTGAGCACCATGTATGTATAGTGCAGTATCGCCATGAACTTGGTGAGCTCCAGTCATCCGAGTATCGCGTGGTACGTGGTCTCGAAGTCGGTGACCTCGAAGCAGATGTTCTCTGTGCGGAAGTTATCCCACGTGCCGAAGGTGACTGGCAAGGTGATCTGCCCGAGTGGTGTTGAAGACAGGCCGGGAATTATCCTATGGAAGGGTGCCGTACTCGGCCGCAGATCTGAACGAGGAATTTTCATCTCATCTAGGGTCTTGGCGAAGAGGATGTTGAGCACGCTGCCTCCCTCTATGAGAACCTTCTTTAACTTGATGTTCTTGATGACCAGGTCCAGGACGAGTGGATAGCGTCTCGAGTGCGAAACCCGATCTGGATGATCAGCGCGGGTGAACGTGATGGACGTCTCTGACCAGCGCAAATATTGGGGGGCATCTGCTGTAGAGATTGCGTTGACGTCGCGTGCTGTTAGCTTCTGCTGGCGCTTAGACTCATACGTAAACGACCCTCCAAAGATGTGGTTGAGCTCGGCCTAGGGATCTTGAAAATCGTCAGCTGGGTCTTGATCTGGCTTGTCCTTGTCCTTGTCGGAGCTAGATGATGAAGCCTGCTCGGAAGCAAACTTCTTGAGCATGAAGCAGTCTTTGGCCGCGTGCTTGCCCCTGGGGTGGAAGGCGCATGGCCCATTCATGACCTTTTGGTAGTCGTTGTTCCGTTGGGGCCGCGACCGAGTTAGCTCCATGTTGGCCACCTCGTTGTCCGACTTCTGCTTGCGGTTGCCAGTCTTATTTTGTGATGGCTTGTTGTCGTCTTTCGCCTTCTAGTCCTTCTGCCGGGACTCCTTCTCGTCGAGGGCCTCGGTGACCGCTTCAGCTGAGTCAGCGTATTTGTTCGCCATGTCAAAGAGAGCCCGGACGGTGGCTAGAGGCTTCCGAGTGAACTTTGCGATGAACGGGGCGTCCTTTATTCCCTTGTGGAAGGTGGCGATGACGGCCTCGTCCTTGATCATTGGGATTTTGTTGTGCTTCTCGGAGAACCTCTTGATGAAGTCGCGTAGAGACTCGTTCTTCTTCTGGTGCAGTTGATACAGATCATGCTCGGAAGACGGCCTCTCGTAGGTCCCTTGAAAATTAGCGATGAACCGCTCCCTGAGTTCTGCCCAGGAACCGATCGACCGCCTCGGGAGCCCTGTTAGCCATGTCCTCGCTGAGTTGGCTAGTGCGACTGGGAGGTAGTTAGCCATGGCTTTGTGGTCACCATCGGTAGCTCGAATTGCCAGGGTGTATACGGTGAGCCAGGACTCGGGGTTGGTTTTGCCATCGTATTTCTTGATCCCCGTAGGCTTGAAGCCCGATGGCCAGTCGACGTCCTGGAGCTCGTGGGTGAAAGCTGGAATGACTTCATCTTCGTGAGGGCTCCGGCTCCGATTACGGCAGTTAAACCACTCGTGTGAAGACCGAAATGCTCGTTCTCTGTCCTCCAGTCGGTAGCGCTCGTCTTCTTCACATTGATGGCGCCGGGCATTGATGTCGTGTCGGAGGTCATGTTCTAGACGAAATCGGAGGTCTTGGTTGGGCCGGCGATCGTACTGGTGACGCCGCCGATTGTTGTTATTGGTGTCGCCGAGTGATGTTTGGCGCAACTCTTGGTGTGGCCGACTTGAGCCAGCCGCCCGGCGTCGAGCTAATGTAGATGAGCCTACTGCTGGAAAACCTGACCGATTGGTCGGTACCAGTGTGTCGCCTGACTGCTATTGCTACTGACAGGTAGCAGCTGTAATCATCACCTTGATCTTGGTGATAGTCGGGGTGGCCTGGTGATCAGGCCCGAGCTGGAGCGTGTCCAGCAGAGTTGCGGCAGCCACGACGTTCTGTTGTTGTGTGATGAAGACATCGTGGTTGCCGACTTTTGTCTGGAGGATTTGTTGCTAAGCGGTTCGCCCAGCCTTGCGTAGCCCGTCGTTGCGAGCCTCGCGGTCGGCTTCCTCCTGTTGTCGTAGTCGGCGTGCCTCCTCCTGCTGCTCCTCTTGTAGTCGGCGCACCTCCGGTGGTGGTGTTGAAGCCATGAAGATCTCACAGGGCAAGAGAAAACTCGCCAGACTGGAGTTCGAACTAGTGTTCGAACCGTTGTCCGACCTGGAGTCGGAGTCCGAGTAGTTTACCGGAGTAAGAATGACTCCGACCTCCCTAGATCCAATCTGAAATGGTGCTTGGCCGTGTCTAAACTGAATCGCAGGAGATCGGGTTTGCTATGTAAGATGTAGATTTGTGGCGTCGCCGAATTTGCATGGGAGATTGACGATCTCTCCCCTTCCTAGCCCAACCCGGGCTGGCTCAAGGCCTAGCGTGAGCCGGACGCCGAAGGAGAGAGTTGTCCCGAAGCTCAACGAAGTTGAAGATTGCTGCATTGGATTGATGATAGTTGGCGCAGCGTCTTGTGAGCCGACTGGCGCGGAGTCGGCTGGTTCCTTGGCTGGTTGGATTAGATCTGCGTCAGCCAAGGTGAGATTGTTGATCTGGTCGGTGATGAAGTCGAGGCTTTCGAAGGTTATTGTGTCTCTAGGGGAGAATTTTATCGTCATCGACTCCTGATGTAGGATCCATCGAGATTGTTGGTGTAGATCTTGCCGAAGCCCCTACCTGGCGCGCCAACTGTCGATGTTTTACACTGGCAATATGATTATAGGGCTATTCGACAAGGAGAAACTCGGTGGATTGCAAAGGAACACGGAGAGATTTTATACTGGTTCAGGCCCTCGATGCGAGGTAATATCCTACGTCCAGTTGGGATGTATTCCTTTGAGGATTATGGTTGGTGGTTCTGATGAACTCTTGATGATCTGCCCTCATGGGGCGCCCTGCCTCCCCTTATATACTGGGGGACAGGGGTACAAGGTAGAAATCCAACCGGATACGGCCAAGAGATTTCCTTCTTAGAGATACATCTTACCCGACTAGGACTGTATATTCCTTTTTGTACAAGGCAAAGTCTGTTAGGTGCTACTATATCTCTAATTATAAGTCTCGGCCCATCCTCTATCCGAGTGGCCCATATGCTTGTGATGAGGTACCCAGGGCCCATGGCCTCTACACCCTATGTCCAATTGTGGTGTATTGCCTTTGAGGTTTCTCTAGTGAGATTGTACTTCCGCCCTCAGGGGACGCCCTGCCTCCCCTTATATACTAGGGGATAGGGTTACAGAGTAGGAATCCCTGTCGGACTATGACCAAGGGATTTCCTTCGAGGAATACAACGTGCCCGACTAGGACTATATCCCTTGCTTGTCATACAAGGTAACGTATGCCGAGTCCTATTGTATCCCTAATTACAAGGTTAGGCCCATCCTCTATCCGAGTGGCCCACATGCTTCTCATGAGGTACCCGGAGCCCATGGCCTCCACACCAGCCTCTGAGCCCTTCATAGTTGAGTCACAGCTGATGCCGAGTGCTCATCCTCCATGGTGAAGAATTTCCGAGTGCATTACTCTCAAGTACTCTTTGTCTGAGTGCTTCGTCTCCCAAGTCCTACTTCATGTCAGTTGGCAATGAGGCTATGAAGAGCTTCGTAGAAAAATATGAATAGTGTGCACCGAATAGGCGCACCTATTAGGTGTAGCCTCTGACTCTATGCTTAATTGTGAAACAATTAAATATAAAGTCAAAGATCTTTAACATTTTAGTCTTTCCTGAGTAGTATACTACACGGAAATTACTCTTCAGCATCATGTTAACTAGAAGAATTTTTGCTCAGGGCAATTGTTGGCTAAGCATGTAAGCCGAGTACCACTTTATGGATTTTAACCCAATATGTGGTCAGGTGTACTTGAGAGATACCTGTATCCCCAATTTTAATGGAGACCAGCTGTCGATCCTTATAAGGATGTATCCTCAATACCTGGTAAATAATGCAGATATCTGAACACATGTGTCTAGCAATTAGGCTTTCATGAAGCATATCTGATTATTTAATCGGTTTCTGTAAATAGCATCTGCACTGTGATTTTAACATAGCCAGCGATCGGCCCAATAGAGCATGCCATTTAGAAACTCATCTCTTGTGGCCTAGTACTGAATTTGTTGGCTCAAGCCCACTTATCAGCACAAGCTCTATAAAAGCGGGGAGAGAGAGAAAAGATTCCCTCATCTTCTCCAATCCACCAATCGTTTCGTCTTCTAGCCTCCGCGCCCACATTTCGCACTTCGCCTCGCTAGGGTTTGCTGTAGCCCGCGCCCCCGCTCAAGACTCGCGCGATTCCGCTCCACCACATCCATTCCAAGCCTCCACAATCATTTTTTCCCCAAATCTTCTCACTCCCAGCAATGCCGAGAGCCCCGTTTGAGATCCCAGAGATGTCCACGGGAGCTTGGCCGATTTCGGACTACGGTGTGATGAACCTAAAGTACTTGGAGAAACATTTGAGATTGCAGCGTCATGATGGCATTCATTGGCTTGCCACTGAAGGGGAATCCATGCCGGCGCCCCAATCTGGTGAGACTGTCGTCTTCTCCTCTTTCTTCGATCGCAGTCTTGCCCTCCCTTGATCAAATAAAGTTGGTGAATCTGAATCCCAACTCTATCCTACAAATCTCTATTTTCACCACCTTGTGTGAAGCTTTTCTGGGAGTTAAGGCCTATCTCAATCTTTTCTGATACTTGTTCCACATCAAGTCCTAGCCATCCAAAAATAAAGTCCAGGTTATTGGGGGAGCCGGTCTCCAACTCAGGAACGAAATGAAGAAAATCTATCTCCACGTTCCTTTGAAATCTTCCCTCAAGGGCTGGCACAGAGAATGGTTCTACTGTTCCAATCTTGAACCTTCTCTGCCCCCTTTCACTGGTTCTCCACCTGTGGTTATGCCCAGTTGGTCTTTAGTGCCAAGCTATGAAGAGATGGGCCAAGTATACCAGTTGATGAAGAAGATTGATTTGTTGAAGAGCTCGGGGCTGATTGGTCCCTAGGTGGCGAGGTGATTCCTAAACCGCCGCACTAGGCCTCTGAAGGCTAGGAGCCACTTTGGTTGGGATTACCAGGGCAAAGATGATCCCAGCCGAGAATACCCTGACTTAGCCGATAACAACAAGGTCACTGATACCTTGCTTGGTTTTTTTTGTCAATGGGGTAGTAGAGACAAAAGATGCTAGACGCGCCCCCACACCCTACAACCAGAGCAGGCCTCGGCCACAGGTAATCTTGAGAAACTGATACTGAATTACTATCCATCGATGATGAATGTCTATGGATGTCTATCTTGGATTGTTCTGTAATGCATGATATATGTCTTTGAAATATCTGCAGGATTGTGAGGAGTTTGATGATGACTCCCAGAACCAGCCAGCCACCAAAACAAAGAAATGGCCAGCTAATCCTTCTGCTGCCCAACCCAGCTCCAAAAAGGATAGGAAGAAACCATTTGAAGACCTGGGCAAGAAGAAGACAAGCACCGAGTGTAGCGCCAAGAAGCCTGAAGATCAAGGATCCTGCCAGTTTAGCTCCCAGGGTGCCAAGCCCCAGTCAGGTGCCCCCAAGCCCAAGGCCAGCAACATCGAGCCCAAGGTCAGTGCCGCCGAGCTCAGGATCAGCAACATTGAGCCCAAGGGCAGCACCGCCGAGTACCTCAACACCCCAGTTGGCTGTGCCAGGAACAGAGCCAACTAGAGCTAAATTACCACCACCGACTGCCGCGCCAACTAGCCCAATAGACAGTAGCTCTTCGCCGCCGACATCTTCTGGAGCCCCCTCGTGGAAGTTCAAGACTTCCAAGAGGTAAGCAATCTTCAATCTTCTAAGAATCTTGAATGATGTGCTAGTGTCTTGACATTTGACTTCTTGTGCAGGAAGTGAGTTGGCATAGATCCCAAGGGGACTATGCCATCGGCTCCTGCCGCTGAGCCAATCTCAGCCGAGCTAGCTCCAGCAATTGCACCTACCGAGCCAGAGACTGCTCCAGCTGCTGACGCTGAAGCAGTCCTGACAGTAGGATCACCAGCGCCAACCAACCAAGAAGCAAGTGCTGCAGTTGTTGCTCTAGCCCCCGAGCAGATCACTGAAGCCCCTATAGCCGCCGAGTTCAGAGCCAGGTCCCCATCACCATCAATATCGTCGTCGTCTTCTAATGAAGTAGACCTCCCTAGGCTCGAAGCCCCTCCTCGCAACTTCCCAAGAACTTTTCATTGGGTCTCCCTCGAGCGAGTTGCGGAGAGCTACGAGCACGACGAGCAAGCAGCATCGATTGAGAGCAAAGTCTTCTACGTGCTGCAATCACCGCGTCCAGGGGAGTCTAGGTATGAATCTCGCCATGTTGAGTTCTTGACAGTTTCCCTTGATCTGATACTCTACCATCTGACTCTGTTTTCCTCTGTTTTGTTCTGACCAGAAGATTGTTGACTGCTCAGAGAAAATAAATAAGGTTCTGACTGAGCTCGCCCCTAATCTCCAACGACTAGGCCAGCTCCAGGTAGCCAAGGACACCTCGGAGTTGGACTAGCCAAGAAGAGGGAAACATGGCTAAGGGATCAGTTATAAGCTCAGGGACAAAAACTAGGCCTCTAGCCAAAAAGATCAAATGTAAGTCTTCTATGTTTAAATCCTCCCGAGTAAATCCCAAAGTAGATTTCTCCAGCTTTGTTGTGAATTCTCGACATACCTGGCTGTTGAGTTCTGACTGCAATCTTAAGTTCTTGACTGTTCTGATTTGCAGCCCTCGAAGCCGAGCTAAAGGCCTAGGCAATGTCGATGTTTTTACACCGGCAATAGAACTATAGGGCTACTCGGAAGGGGAACTCGGGGATTGCAGAAGGAACAATAGATTTTATATTGGTTCCGCCCTCGATGTGAGATAATACCCTATGTCCAGTTGTGGTGTTTATCATATTCCTCTTGGGTTTGTTGATCGATGATCTTCTCGTGCCACACGGGGCACCCTGCCTCCTTTTATATACTAGGGACAGGGTACATGATAAGATCCCAGCTAGATACGGCAAGGATTCCTTCTTAGAGATAGAAACTTATCCAACTAAGACTGCTATTCCTTATCGTACAAGGTAAGGCCTGCCGGGTGCTATCTTATCTCTAATTACATGATTCGGCCCATCCTCAATCCAAGTGGCCCATATGTTGGTGATGAGGTGCCCGGGGCCCATGGCCTCCACAGTAGCCCCTGAGACCTTCATAGTTGAGTCACAACTGATGCCAAGTGCTCACCCTACACGGTGAAGATGCCCGAGTGCGATGCTCCCGGTACTCTTTGTCCGAGTAAGTCTTCTTCCTGATCCCGCTTCATGTCAGCTGGCACGCGAGGCTATGAAGGCTTCGTGTAGATATATGAATAGTGTGCGCCGAATAGGCCGCACCTATTAGTGTAGCCCCCGCTTTGTGACGTAATTGTGAAGACAATTAATCATAAGGTCAAAGATCTTTAACCTAGAAGTCTTTCCCGAGTAGAATTACTACTGCGTATATGAGACTCTTCGGTATCATGTCAACCGGAATATACTTATAGTCTTACCGAGATAGGGAACTACTCGTATGTAGGACTCTCGACTTTGTCATGTCAGTCGAATCAGGAGTGTTTACTAGTCTTTGCCGAGTAGGCATGCTACTAATTTGTATATGGGACTCTTCAGCGTATCAATGATAGCTGGAAAGGGGTTTATAGGTCTTTCCATGACTAGTGGCACATCCCACCCAGAAGCTAGACTCCTCCGCATCATGTCAGCGCGGGAAAGAAATTATGTGAAGTCTCTCCCGAGTAGTGCACTACTCGAAAGTTAGACTCTTCAGCGTCATATCAGCTGGAATGATGTTGCTCCATGGCAACTGTTGCCAAGCATGTAGCCGAGTACCACATTTTATGAAAATAATTCCACGGCAATGGTCAGTGTACTCGGAAAGATACCTGCATCCCCAATTTTAATGAAGACCAGCTTGTGATCCTTGTAAGAATATATCCTCGAGACCTGGTGTGGAGACCATGGGCCCCGGTACCTCACTACAAGCACATGGGAGCGCCACCTCGGATAGAGGATGGGGCCACGATCATGTAATTAGAGATAAGATAGCACTCCCGCAGGGCTGTGGCCTTGTACAATAAGAACATTAGCCTTAGTCGGATAGATATCTATCTCTAATAAGAAATCCCTTCGGTCGTATACCGACTGGATCCTTATTACCAATGTACCCCTGTCCTAGTATATAAAGGAGCAGGGTGCCCACTGAGGCAGACCAGAATCATATTGATCACAAATCCACCTCGAGAGGAATAACACCTCAACTGGACGTAGGGTCCAATTACCCTCACCACGAGGGGTCTTCCCTGAACCAGTATAATTTTCCCGTGTTCCTCTGGCAAATCCCACCGAATTCCAGTCGCCGAGTAGCCCCATAGTATTATTGCTGCAAAGCATCGACAGTTGGCGCGCCAGGTAGGCCGCACGCGAATTCTCATCAACAGATTCGATGGATCCCATTAACGGAGCCAAGGGCATCAGGGTTCTCCACAATGGAGACACATCACCTTCGGGAGCCTTGATTCGTCGCTTCCGATCAACTCGGGCAAACCTTTCCTTGGCTGGGCAGATCGATCTTGCCAGCTGAGGAGCTAGACCGCGTAGTAGCGCCAGTCGCGCCCCAGGGACGATCGCCATCTCCCTTCGACGATCTACTACGACAGTCCCTCACATCACCGGACATCGGACAACTCTCCTTCGTGTCCGACTCGCGCTAGGCCTTGAGCCAGCGCGGGTTAGGCCGACGAGGGGAGAGATCGTCAATCTCCCGTACGGATTCGGCTGATGCTGTGGCATCTACAACCCGCGCAGCAGACCCGACCTCCAGCGATTCAGTTTGGACACGGTCATGCACCGTTTCAGATTGATTATAGGGAGGTCGAGTGTCCTAACTCCGATAAACTACTCAGAGTCCGACACCAAGCTCGATAGCGTTCGAGCATCAACTCAGGACTCTACCCCGGCGAGCTTCCTCCCTCCCCCGAGACTCTTCATGCTTTCAACGCCAGCCTTCCGAGGTAGCGCCAATTGCAAGAGAGCAGCAGGGAAGCAGCCGATACAACAACAAGAGGAGCCAACCGCCAAGCTCGCAATGACGGGCCTACGACAGTGCGGCGAGCCGCCCCCAGCAGCAGATCCTCCAAACCAAAGTCGGCGTACCACGACGTCTTCGTTCACGCCACAACAGAACGTGGTGGCCGCCGCAACCCTGCTGACACGCTCCAGTTTGAGACTAATCATCAGCCACACCAACTATCGCCAGATCAAGCGATGATTACGGCTGCGCCTACCAGCAGGCAGAACAATCAGGCAAACTCATTATACCGATCCAACCGGACGGGCTCTTCCAGCGGCGGAGTCATCTGCAATCAGCGCGACGTCGGCAGCCGGCTCAGTCGGCAACGCGAAGAGTCCCGGCAAACAGCCGCTCGGCAAACCACCAACTACGACAACCGCGCGTCGCCAATATGACCGGCCGACCCAATCAAGACCTCCGAGTACGAATTCACCTACGACCTTCACCACACCATAAACGCCCGACGCGAAGAGCGCGAAGAAGAACGAACGCCGCCGACTGAATAGACGAAAATGAGCGCTTCGTTCTCCACACGAGCGCTACACCGCCAGGATCACGTCCAAGCCTCACGAATCACGAAGGCATTCCAGCCTTTACTCGGAGCTACAGGACGTCCGCTGGCCAGTCGGCTTTAAGCCTACCGGGATCGAAAAGTACGACGGGCAAGACCAACCCAGAGTCTAGCTCATGACCGTTACGTCCCTAGCAGTACAAGCTGCGAGGCGACAGCAGAGCCATGGCTAACTACCCTAGTCGCCATAGCCGACTCGGCGAGGACATGGCTGACAGCCTCCGCCCAAGCGGGCGTCGATCGGTCCTGGACAACTCATCCGGGAACGGTTCATCGCAACTTCCAGGGGACCTACGAGAGACCGCTTCCGAGCATGACCTTTACCAACTGCATCATGAAGAAGAACGAGTCTCTGCCGTGAATTCATCAAAGGTTTTCCGAAGAAAGCCGCAATCAATTCCAAGTATCAAAGACCGAGTCGTCATCGCCGCCTTCCGCAAGGGAGTAAAAGACGCCCGCTCATCTGCGAAGTTCACTCGGAGGCCACCATCCACTGTCCGACTCTCTTCGACATGGCCAACAAATACACCGACTCGGCTGAAGCCGTCGCTGAGGCCTTCGACGAGAAGAAGGAGTCCCGACAAAGGAATCAACGAACGCGAAAAAAGCCGACGAAACCGAGCCCATCCAGAACAAGCCTTGGCGCCGCAACGAAGTCGGACAACGAGACGTGGCCAACATAGGATCGCAGTCGGCGCGCCCCGCGGAACAACGACTATCAGAATTCATCTGACGGCCTTGCCCCTTTCACCCAAGCCGGCACCGGCCAAAGACTGCCACAGGCTCAAGAAGTCCCTCCGAGCAAGCGTTCATCGTCTGGCGCCCGACAAGGACAAGGAAACAAGCAGACTACGGGTCCACTGATGGATTCCAAGACCCAAGCCGAACTAAACCACATCTCGGGCACTGCGTACAATCCAGTGCCAACAGAAGCTATCATAGCGGACATAACGCGCTTCTCCAATACGATACCCCAATGACCTCGCTTGATCAGAGATGGCCATCACCATTCAACTGCGCAATTCACCCGATCGGTTTCCCCCCGGGTACGATACCCACTCGTCCTGAACCCGGTCTGGGCAGAGACCCATCAGCGAAAGAAAACCATCATCGACGAGATGCAGTGCGCTCAACATCCTGTCGCCAAGATTTGGACAGAGTGAAACCTCGTTCAGAACTACGTCACGAGCACCCACCCTTCCATGGATAATACCAGCCTGTCATCACCCACTCGGCAGATAACCCCTCCCAGGAACCTTGGCACTCGGACAACTTCCATACAAAAACAGTCTCCTTCGATCGCGACTTCGGAGAGCCGCGTTATCACGCGATACTCGGACGACCGGCCCTCGCCATCATCTGATACCGCATACCTACATGGGCTGAAGACTGCGCCGCCAGCAGGAGTCCTCTCCCATCCGCGCGACGCGAAGCAAGCCTCACTGCACAGAGGAGAGCTGCGACTGCTCAAAACAAGAGAGCGGCAGTTCGGGGCGCGACAGCATCCGGCACCATCACATCCGAATCGATCAAGACCAGTTCCCGTGCGAAAAAAAGTCACTAAGTCGGAATTTCCAGCGGATCTGACACAAATGAAATCCCTGGACCCCTTCCGACCCCACTAAGACTGCCTTATGTCGGGACCGACTCGACCCCAAATAGGATACGACCGCTCTCACCTTCCTCCAAGCCACAAGGATACTTGCTGGACCGCGACATTCCGGGCTACCAAGGGAGGTATCGAGAGCCCTACACGTAAGCCAACGCCAAGCCTTCAAGCAACGGCTGCGGCCTTCCTCAAAACCGCAAGATCTATTCGGAGGACATCACCAACTCCTCGCAGCCGCTTCATCCAAGGAGTTCTTACCACCGGAACTGCTGGCCAACCCAAGTCCTGGTCCGGAAGAAAAACGTAAATGGCGCAGGCGTTCGACACACCGACTCAACAAAGCTTATGCCCCAAGTAACCCATTGGTCTTCCCAGGATAATCAGGTTTTACTCCACAAGCGGGTGCACCTCCTCGATTTTCTCGACAGTTACTCGGATATCATCAAATTACTTGAGTAACAAACTGTTTACCAATCCTTTCATCACGCCAGTTTGGAGTCTATCTATTATCACAATTGCCGCTTCGTCTAAAAATCGCAGCGCAACCTACCAAAGGGCTATCATCGGGTGTCTGCCACCAGATCTGGCGCAAGTGGAAGCCACGTCGCCATCGTGTGATCAACCCAGTCAGAAAGTACCTCATCTGCTGACTTTGGAAAGAACCTTCCAAAACCTTCGAAAGATTCCAAGATGAGTTACCCGACAAGTGCGCCTCGGGGTGCCGTACTGGAAGTTACTCGCTTCATCGTCTCGCACATTGCGCATCAGCTAACCCGGAGAAATCAACGCCCATTCAAGAACATGGCGCCCCCGACCAACCTAAAGACGCCAGAAAGTGAACAGCTCGCGATGGCTCACTCATCGGTTTTCTCCCGACGGCGCAACGGGCATTGCCCTTCTTCAAGCTCCTCAAAAAGGCGACAACCTTTCAGTCCCGAGCCGCACCTCGAAAACTTCAAAGAATTCTCACACACCCCCCGTGCTTGCCGTCACCCCTGCCCAGAACCACTAATGCTTTATCTCCGCAACAACACATTACGTCAGTCACGGGTCTGGTAGTTGGAGCGATCCGAACAGGGTCATCCATTTCAAAAATACAACGCCAATCCTATTTGTCAGCGCCTTGCCGCTCCAAAACAAAACCGCAGGTTCAGAAATCTATACGCCACTCATCACAGTCCAAATCTTGCACTACTTTCAAGCACTCAGTCACGTCGTCACACGTTTCCACTCTGGGATGTACCTTCATAACGCGAGCCACCCCGACGCGTAATGGGCCACTCGATGCTAATGGCGTTTGACCATCACCTTTCGAAATAAAATCCACGGACAGCATATCAAATTCCAAGCTCTACCGACTTCTGGCCGATGTGACAGAGTTCAACCCCAACACCAAAACAACAAAGCTAGAGTACTGAAATTACTTCGACGGTTCCCTACGATCGTGGTGCCGGGCTGGAATCATACTACATCCCCCACTGGCGCGAAAAAGTTGAAGTACGTACTACAAACCATTCCCGGGCTTCCCACAACAGTCACCCGAGTACAGCTCTTGTTCACGGGCTCCGCATGCCATATCACTACCATAGTCGACTTTGTGAACGCGGAGACTCCCAATCGTGGTCAACCAAGTCATGAAAAGACTGGACCTGTCTCGATCTACAAATGCGGCATACCTTCAGATGTCCGGCAATTGGAAAACAAGTTCGCGGGCTGAAATCACACACGTCCTGCTTATACAAACGACGGGCCGACGACTGGCAAACATGAGCCAAGCGAAACGGTCCGACTGATCTTGCTCGAGCATACTAATGAGCCCACAGTCAAGAAGAAACCGGCACTAAGAGCAGTCGGGAGGCGACCTACCCCACCACGACGAGAGGCGCACATATATCAAGACTGAGGGGTCCTATTCTCAAGATTCTCGCTGGACATAACTCCCAGAAGCATCGCAGTCAAGCAGAGCAATCAACTCGAAGCAAAGAGCTCTTTTTGCCTGCTATGTCGGAGAAGACCGTATCAAAGGAGCCGCATCCGTGTCCTATGCGCGGTCACCACCGAGGCAACAGCAGATCCTGCATTCAATCCACGTACAAAGAACGGGCATATGTGCAACCACGTGCAATCCAGACTTAGTCGAAAGGCCTTACCGCAGGTTCTTCTGCCCACCGCATCACAGAACGCAAAAATCGTCCAAGTCGCGAGAGTGACATCTCGCAAGACAGACAAATTCCCCTCCGAGGAACTCCAGACTATCCCTATCTCCTGATCCATTCGCATTATGGGGGCCGACATGTCGGGCCATCAAGAACCCAGGAGGGTTCACGATTTATTCATCGCAGGTGGATACATTCACCAATTGGATTTTGTAGGCTAAACCCTCGCGACAATCACAGCGACGAAAAGTACTTCGATCCGAACTATACCGGTCAGGTCCCTAACCGCAATCAATAACGACAACGGCATCAGTTCCGGCGGGCCTATTCAAGAATTTCTGCACACTCGGCATCAAGATCTGCTCTGCATCTGTGCGACCCCGGAGCACGGCATTGAAGCACCAACCAGGTCTACAAGCACACCAGATTACGACCGACTACAACCATCATGCGGAGTCGGGTACAAACTACCATCCGTTTCGTCTGGTCCCTCAAACCAGTACGGGACAGGCAATCCCCTTCTCCTCGTCTACATACAGGCCATCATACCACAGAAATTACATGCTCTCGCTGAGTCCGATGTTTACTCCGAAACACAACAGCACCCGACTGATCAATTAGATCAACTGGAATGAGCAAAGAGACGCGTATACAACAAATCCAGTCGGCAA
>RYFJ01002018.1:0-143888 GCA_003991445.1 Oryza meyeriana var. granulata | reverse complement strand
GGACGTGAGAGTCTGCTGTCGGGATACGCTTTTCGTTCAGTTCCCGAGTGCTCGGACCTGAGTGTCCACGGAGTTCGGTGTCCGGACTTGTCGAACATGTGCGGTCTTCCACCGCCTCACGTGCAAGCTCCTGCTACTGCCGTGCTTCCGTCCAGGGCTCCGCCCTCCGCCGGCCGGGCGGGGTTGGTCACCCTCGAGCGCCGCCGCTGGACGCTCGGAGCTCCCGAACTTGGGCGTGATGAACTCTCCATGCGATCCGATGCGCTGATCGATCAACGGCGAGGTCGATCGCGAGGTAGGATGGTAGAGTAGAATACGATTGATGCGAGAGGGGTCGAATCCTTTGGTCACCCTTGTGGTCCGGGCGCGATCGGGGGCGGGGTTTGTCTTGACTTTGACCGTTGTATGTGTATGGTATGGCTGCCTGTTAAGCTATTGATAGGTATATGGCTACTATTATTTGGGGGCTTATTATATAATTAGGGGACTATCTCTTGTTTTATTGGGTCTTTTGGGATTGGATCTTAGGGTTGTGGGAGCGATGGGGTGACTGAAGTGCGCGTAGGTTTAGGCTTTATGTTGGGTGCTTTTGTGGCTAACTGTTAAGATGATAGGCGAGGAATTTAGGCGTTCTTGTGGTGTGTTAGCTAATACCCGGCTTGGGTTTTGGTGTAGGTTTGTGGTGTGAATTCAGGCTCAAGATTTCAGAGGATGAAGAGGAAGAAGGTTGAAGAAGAGAGAGGCTGGGGGAGGAAGAAAGGCAGTGGCTAGGTGTTGAGAAGTGATGAGTGGGTGGATGGTGGTACGGTTAACTATGGGATTTTAGGTTTCCTGCGTTGGTGATGGGTTGAGGAGGAGAGAGGGGGAGGCGAATAAGGGGAGTATTGTTGGAATAGTTGGGTGGATAATATTGTGGGTTTGGGTCATCTCAGAGGGTAAAAGTGGCCATGATATTTGCCTAGCGGGTGCTTTGTTTTGTCTTACTCCGTATTATCACTATAGTGTGGAGTTCAGGTGGGTGGCTAGATGTGTGTTGTATAGGGGGTGTGTGTTAGGGTTGCGTCACACATGTATATAGGATGGTGTGATTTAACATACTATGTACGTATATCGTCGTCCCTTGTGTATGAAGAGGTTGATTTAGGAGCGGTACTCGCTAGGGGGAGTGGATGGGGAAGGAGTGGAGGAGCGGCACCAACACTAGGTTGCTTTGGGTACTAGGGGGAGTATGAGATGATGTCTGGATGATGCAGTTGCTGTTAGCCGGACGGCAGTGGAGCTGGTGGGTTGTTTTTGGACTCCACGAATTATCTGTTGGAGGCTATTGAGTTCTTGTCGGCTTCATGGCATGCTATAGGTTTTGGTAGGGAGCCTGTTATGTGAGTTTAGCAGGGTGAGGTTGATACTACCGGTTGGCCGCAACATGGGTATTGCAGTCTTGTTGTTTGTCTGCAAATTTTCAAGCTGCACGTATGGTTTGTTATTTGGTTTAGGTTGCGTCGATTCTCAGTGTATGGATTCAACTTGTAATTTTATGCAGGGTATATTTTTTGTAGTGTGATGTAACTGGAGGTTACTGTGTTTTGTGCCCGCCGGTTTGTATCCAGTCAGTGCTCAGATTTAGTACTAGCAATGGGGTACTGTCCTCAAAAAGTTGGTGGGAAGTATAGCGAAATGCTTTTGTATTCGTATCATTAATATAACTCAAGGGGATGAAGCAAACTACTTGCATTGCACTGTGAACACTAGAGCTGAGGATTGGTTGGGTGTTCATTGTCGTATTGGCTAGGTCTTAAATTACTCAGTACTTGAAGGAGCCACGTGTTGGTCGGTTGTGGGCTCACAGAAGACTCGTCTTCCTATCTGGGTTTCCTAGCGTTCATCACTAAGGTCTGTTTAGTGCTTTTTGGACCGGGTACTATGGGGCGACATTCACTGTAGTTCTAATTTGGTGGGGTTAGAGTTTTTATTTTTAGTGGTTATTGGGGCACTTAAAACAAGATGAGATCATCTCATGGAGTAGTATAGGTGTTATAATTAATTGAGTATATAACTATTATAGTTTTAGGCACTTGACAATAGGATTTTATTTTAGTTGTTTTTTAAAGAAACTCTATATAGGGAGGGGTCTATCAGTAGTTGGAAATTATTAAAAACTTACGCGTTTAGTAGTTGGTTTTATTCGTACTGTATTGTGAATAAGAGAGCGACAATAGCGTTAAGCATAAGCTCTTTAATACAACGGTGGTGCCTTAAGTAGATTACATATATGAGCAGAAAGGTCGATAGCTACGTGTACGTAGACACTTGAAGTTCTGTGTTGTATATATATATGTATCTTTTTTCAGATTAGTATAGTTTTGTCCAACGCCTTGTTTACGATCCATCATTTCAGTCGGGCAAGTTTTTTTTGTGTTAAATATCACCGCGGTGCATTTTTCAGGTAGAAGCTGAAATTAATTAATGCATATCACTTCTTGTTTTTATTTTAGGCCCGATTTGAATACATTAAAAGTCCTATCGTGGCAACTGTATGGGGCTTTGATATATTATTAGTGTTTACTTCTTAGTTGCCCTGGTTCTTATACAGTTCAAATGCTTCAGTCTGAACCACTCTACTTAATTTGGTTGCAATTGCACACAGGTTTTCTGATCTCTGAAAACTGCTCGTCGTCGTTTTTCATTTCTCATAATACTTATTTCGATGGTGATTGTCTAGCAAATCTGCAGCATGCTCCTAGCTATAGCTGTAGAGTGCATTGGGGGGTAGTACGTACTACACTGTACAAAAATCCACCTAAAATTGAAGATATTTGCCCTTAGAGGGTTAAATGTATAAAGCAGTACAGATAGAATATGTTGTAGCGTGTGATACACACAAGTTCAGTTTTTTAATTGGGCAGTCTGAAGTTAAATATTTCAGGTTATCTGCTTGACTGCTTGGCATTAGAAATTAGCACTGTCCGCTGCAAAGCCCAGCTATTGTGTCAGTGGCAGATGAAGAAGAGGTGAAGAGGCCACGTGTGCTCAGCTAGCATGGCTGGCAGCTGCTTACTGGCCCTCTGATGGCATTGATCGGTCCTACCATGAGTGAGAAGATGTCTATTTGCTATGGCAGACAATTACGGCTTACACATGTGGTTCATACAATAAGCTACAATCTGCTGCTGCTTACATATAATATGGTGTTGATTTAGGCATATTTATATGGTGCACAACACATGTTGCTTAGGGTGTTGGTTGGCTGTGGCACAGGAGGCACAGCGCAGGCAGTGCAGGGCAGTGCTAATTGGTATTATAGTTGGCCAAGTTTGCTGTATTTTGGGGGGTGTGTTTTTGTTTGTGGGGAACTGCATGAGGTTCTGGGAGGAATGGTAGTTGGGCCTGTTGGACTCAGCAAAGGGCCTTTTTGCTCTAGTCGATTTGTACTTGTATCACTTCTAGAATAATGCTTGTGTTTAAACGGGTTAACAACTTCTTTTGCTGTTTTGTTTTGGAATTAGCTAACTAGCTAGCTAGTCCATGGCTGGGATTAAGAGTTAAATTACAAGCGAACTTAAGGTCTTTAGCTAGCTTGATGCTAAGCTGCCTCTGTCTAGTGGGCGGGGTTTTTTAATATGGCATGCTGCTTTGGTTTGTTTGATGTCACGCGTGCTGAACTAGTTAATTAAGGTAGATCCATCCATGAGCTAACTTAATTACTGTGGTCGTTTGTTTCACACAATGGCGAGTAATGAACTCCAAGTTGACCACATGAGTGCAGATGCATCTCCACACATATACATGTTTGTGATGGCCACCATAGGGTTCCCTGTGGATTGGTTTGAGCACTTGGGTGTTTGAGTCCGTGGACAGCTAGCTAGCACGGGGTGTGCATTGTGCACTACAAGTCAATGATCTCAAGTGGGACATATATAAATGTAGGAGGAAATGGCAGATAGTACGTAATTATTCTCGTAGCTGATGATGATGGATACTTGAGTTTATGACAGACTAATTATTTGAGGGCAAAACAAATGAGTTAAATATAAAAAGTTTTGAAGAGTTGATTTAAAAAGGTAATTTCTAAAAATGTTGATGAAGAAAGCTTTTACAAGAAGTCGTACCATTTAGAAGCTTAGAAGCGTTTGGGCCGGTGATAATCTTAATCTCTAATATCCGAAAAGAACAGGATCTTCCATGTTTCCATCTAATTATCTGCTTGTTAGCTCTATTAGCCATAGCTAAAATTTGAATTTAAAAACTTAATTTTAGAGTTTTTTCATTGTGTTCTATTTTCTAGCATTGGCTTAACACAGACACTGATATAACGTTTGTTTCATAAATATTTTTTGGTTGTTTGTTGTCATTTTTCCACGGCTTAGATCAAACGATTAGAGCACAAATAGTTGCCGAACGAGACGTCTCGTTAATTGATGTTACCATATAAAGTAGTCAGCCAATTTTATTATTACCGTGTTCATTTTCACAGATTGGCTTCACAATGCACGGTGTTAGTGCATATATAGTGTAGTAAATGTTTTTTTTTCTTACGGGTTGTCGCCTTCATCACATGCACACTCACTTTTACGACTAGGTATGTTGTGCATTGAACATTAATTGGGGTCAAGAAGTATATCCAAGAGAACTGAATTCCTATGTATCGTTTCATTGCACTTTGGCCTACAGCTAGCTAAATCTGCATTTATGGCAGTGCGCTCGTAGTGAATTAATGTAATCTAGGATGAAATATATTTAATCATTTTGCTCCAAGTGATGGTACTACTCCAATATATTAGGGCATCTGCAAAATCAATGCGAAATGATTGGGCCTTCTCATGCATGGTGGGCAATCAATTTGGTCAACTTTTAAAATTACATTGGGAAAACCGAAGGCGGAGCTGATTAGATAATGCCTAAATTTAAACCACTCAAACCAAGCGTTAGTTTTGGGTGAAAGTAAACTGTCTCTTGCAATAGCTCACATGTTTCAGAGAACTAGGGGTCGCTCGTCAGAGTATTGCCCCTAAGATCAATTAGAACATAACAAACATTTTATACTCTTCATCCATTAAGCCTGTAACAACTGGAGTATTAATTAATTAGTAATTGAGAAGACAAAAATTAGAAAATTCTGTAAATTTTGATTAATCGATTTGCAACTGGGCGTAGTTACTGCTGTAATATGTGTCATGCGCGCTTCTGATAATAGACGTATTAGATATGTAAAGATCGACTGGCTGACTATTAAGGTCGTTGGTCACACTACAGTTAACGCACTGATGCGATATATATACTCGGTGACACATGGATTCTGATGATTTGGATGCGATCAGATTCAGAGTTGATCCTGGATATATATCAGGATGGCTCGCCATGAAGACTAGGGATCATAAAGCTAGCTATATACCTCTGCACGCATGCGCGGGTCCGCTGTCAGAACATTGGACATCATCTACTGATTTGTAACTGACAGATTATATAACTTATTATGCAGCAATGTACAGATATATTGGATAGATAATCAGCAACTTGGCACTCAAGCATTTACATACTTCAGTTTGACCAGCTTGGTCGTCAGAACACAAGTTATGCTGCTACGATGGTGGACCATATGGGGTAAAGTCAGCGAGGGGCAATTCTTTAGCAAATAGTATCGGCGTCAATTTTGACGTACTCCACAAGTCTATAATTTTCCTTTCATCCTTAGTACGGCTGTACATGTATTGTCAAGGTTAGCTAGCTGATCTTGCAGTACAGCAGTTTTCCTACATGTCCTTTGTCCTCTCCTTCAATTTTTTCTGCTACATGGGCTGTTCTACTTTATGGTTTACTGCGGACACCGCATATTTTTGAATTGTTGGGAGTTTGGAACAGTTCAGCAACAGACGAGAGGGTATTATATGTGCCACTAGGCGTCATTATTGCAAATTTGCAAGTAGCATGAATGCATAGTTGTACCAAAGAAACTATACGGTACACGTTACCGTGTAGAACTGTAGATACCATGATGGTACACATATGTAATGTTGATTGGTGCATACACTAGCTTTAGGCATGAAAATGAAGTACTTCTGAAAACACTGGAACATATGCTAAGGTAGCTAGTGCTAGCTTAATTTAGGCGCCCCAGCCCTGCAAGGCTGCATCATGATGCTTAAGACACAAACATGCTTACATGCATGTGGTAAAATGAGGGAGGAGATCAGAGAAGGGGGAAGCATGCACTAAAGCTGGACAGGGATGTGGATAGGTCTGTTGCATAGAATTGTTTGCATGTAGTATAGCAAGCTAGCAAATGCAGCAGCAGGGGAAGTTGCAGGTGAATATTAATGAAGCAAGCAGCCTTTATTTTCTAGCTAGTCATAAGAGAAGCTGCATGCTGCTGCAGCCCCACAGCATAGAGAAAGTCCCCATTTGCTTTAGGCGTTCAGAAGGAAGAGGAGATGAGAGAGAGAGAGAGAGAAGAGAGAATTCAGACTAGAACAGAAATACAGTGAGAGCTAGCTAGGTGCAGCCAAATTAAATAGCCACCTTCTTTCTTTCGATTTACGCTGCAGGCCAAAAGGAGACTTCGATTAGGCATCAGCATGCAGGCCCTCTGCTCCATTTGCTTTTTCATGGCCCATCTCATATGCAAACAGATGTCATGTGTCACTGTGTTATATGCCTAGGCACAGCTATATATATATAAAGTAGTTAATTCAGCTTGATAGCCATACTTACAAGAAGAGGCCATGCACAAGTTGCTCAAGCATTTCGAAGAATGCAAGTAATAATGGCATTACATTGACAATTTGACATGCGCGTGCTATAGAGAAGCGACTCCAATTGATGGATCATAACAAGCTAACTACTACAGGTATCGGCATAGCAGAAAGAAGACGACCTTTTCCTTCTAATTTTTTGCCAGTAAAAACGCAGCAAGATATTAAAAAACTGATGTTATATGTGGGGGGGGAACAAGTACCTTTTGAACTGATCAATTGAAGCATCACATCACTTGCACGTCAGGGCCACTTCATGGAAACCGTGGAAGGTTTTGGCCGGGTCTTGCTTAACTCGTTTGCTGTTCATATCCTGCACACATGAATGCCTGATCGAGCGAACAGTGTTGTGCCTTTTGCACAGGGCAACAAGATCGAGAGGCCCAGTATGCTTTACTACTACAATCATATTTCAGGCCCATTAAGCGTACTATATACCCCCTAAGCTATCTAGCTAGCTTGTGGCCTCCATAACTGCATATACGTGCTCTCTACTTTCCCAGAGCAAAAAATTGAAGAAGAAGCTACGGTGAATAATCAGCATCGTTGAGTGAGCACGGAATCTAATACCACCTCGGCTAGCTCTAGCTATATACATATATAGGAGCTACTCTAGTCTTTATATAGGAGCAAGGTTATGGATGGATTGATCTCTTCCCTCTCCTCCGGCCCCTGAGGGGGTGGGATGGAGGTCGGCGCAGGGTCCCGCCGGTGATGGATGCTTGCCATGGCGTGCGATAGGGCTCTTGGTCACCTTAGCGGATGGCATTTAGCTGGTAAAGGAGCCAGGGGACCGGCACCTTTGAGAATGTGACCGGTGAAGGCTGGGCCGAGGAGAGAGGTAGCCAGTGAAGGAGGAGGAGAGGATCAAGCTAGGGCAAATGGATGATCGATGCATGTACAGTGCACATGTATTATGTTGCCCATGCATGCATGGACAGGATATTGATTACTCATATTAAATATATATTGTACTGCCATGATTAAACTTGCTCTCTCTCTAATCTCATGCATATATGTAGGGATCTTTGGGCCAATGGTGTTCCGGGTGAGGTTTGGCGCAAGAGGGGCATATTTCTAGTTTTTATAGGGCATATGCATATGCCATGGACCACAATTATGTAGAGGCGTGGCCTTTCAACATCATCAAAACCTTTGTGATTAATTGGGGCCTAGTACTATCTAGAAATTTTAGATACTAAACCCCTTTTTTCTCTTATGTGATTGTCAGCTGAATGCTATCACTCTCATCAATAAATGAGATTTCTTGACGCTTTCTTAATTCCTATGCTCAAATCTAAAACAACTTATATTTAGATTTGGGAAAAAAAAGGAAACTACACGTGTATAAGTATGTTTAAGTACTTTCATTAAAAAAATTAGCAAGAATCTCCACCGTTTGCAAAAGAAGTTGGGCACCCACACACTAACCCGCAACACTAGGTGATGAGCATGTTCCATGTTTAAACACACTAGAGGTAGATGGCAAGGTACATATATGCATGCAGTAAGAAGGGTCAACTGTTGTCAGTATCTACTGTTTAGATTAGTCCAAATTAATCTTAGCTCAAAAGAGACCATATATATGTGCACGCATGGGCTGTGCGTGACTCAACTAGCTAATGCTTGTTCATTAACTACAGCCATACTGCAAATTTTTCTGGCTATAACCATCCACCTCTTCTGATCAAGTTTTTGGATGATACTACATCGATCATGAAATCAGTAAATTTTTAATGACCATCTGTTTATATGTACGGATCAATGATTTTATGCAGCCTATGATTAAGACTATGATGTAGGAGCAACTGGCCTAAACCTAGGCCACTAAACTATATACATTGTCAGAGCTTTTGTCATAAAAAACTGGATTACATATATAAAGAAAGAACCGTATGTACTTCGATGGGCCTTGCAATTAACCAAACAAACGAGGGTTGGAGGAGAAAGCTGCAGCTTGCAGGTACAAAATCCTAATAGCTGGGAGCCTGTATATGTTTGATAACTGATCTTTTTTGGGATGATAATCTTTGGGCTAATTCAGGGGGCCCTAAGTTGGGTTAATCAGTGCAGCCTGCGCACGTCCACCTTGGGCAGCTGGACCGTGGGCCTGCCATACATTTGTTTCAGTTGTTTCTACAACTGCAACCGGTTCCCTCCTGCCCATCCGGACCGGTCTCCATCTATTCACACAAGAATACGTCATGCAAATTGTATTACTAAGCAACTACAGGCAAGGATGGATCCTAAAGAATTACTCTCCAAGGGATAAAGTGGAACAAATGGTATGGGTTATTGGGCATTCAGATAGCAACAGCCAAATATGCCTTGAATCCCCAATCAAATTGCATATTGACTAGCCTATATCTTCAACTATCCACCTAATATTCCCGCATCCTAACAATAAAATATCCGATGAACTGAGGATAGAAAAGGAACATACTGTCACGTCCAGAATTTTCATCCAAAATTCTGAAGTTTTATTGCGTGAAAATACTCATCCAGGAATCAACCGAGACACACATGACATAGTTGAATTCACTATTTATTTTAATGTTGTAAACACTATTTAATTCACCAAAAATAATTCTCTTAATCAAATAAATCCCAGAAAATTCTAGAAAATAGATGATTAAGTAAAGAATTTTATAAAATTATTTCTAAGCCCATTTTGCTATAGGTTTTTCTCTGATTTTATTGTTTTCACTCCTTGCGATTTTTAATTTAATTTCTAAAATTTCTTTTTTATATTTATTTTTATATAAGATAAATTCAGGATGTTACACATACATACCTCCATATCTTGCTATCTTACTGGGCTCGTTGAGTTGAGGGAGATGGCTTCAAATGGCACACCTTACTTATCAAGCTGGTCGAAACTACTCTCTACATCAGTGGACCCACGTATCTGTGGCAGATCAAATACCAGCCATAGTTCCACCTCTCTCTTTCACTATGCAAGTCTTCTCCGCTCGATCAGGATTGTACCATGGCAGGGGAGCAAATCTGACACTGCTGTTGCTCCTGCTGTATGTAGCCCCTGCAACTGGGACATGTTAAAAAAAGAAAAGGCAAGGAGGGATCGGGACAGCCCTGCAGAGCTAGAGAAGCAGAGATCGATTACCAGCTGTCGCCGCATTGGCCTAGTCCAACTCAGTTGAATCGGTTTGCTTCTGCTTCCACAGGACAGATCACATGCCATGTAACGTCCTCCTATTCTCTTATTCTTTCTGGTACACATTGTATGCAATCCTACAATGCAGCTTAAAAAATTCAGAAGGAATCCTGGACAATGAGGTTGAAAAATTGAGAAGGTCTTCCCAGCGTACAAATTGACTGAAAATCTGTGTTCTAGGCCCTGAAAAAGCTTTTGGATCAATCTTGAGCTAATAGGCTCACACCAACCAGATCCTTGGCTGGTCGCCTGGTGATATTAGCTCCATACACGATTTCCTAGCTTTGCAAACAGTAAACATGTCCTGGACCCTGGGATTGGACATCGGAGAGGAGGTTGATTAGTAAATGAAGTGGGACTCTACTGTACGTCAACCTCTACCAGATTGCAACTGAACTGTATTGTACCTCCAGCCTCTCAAAAAAAAAGGAGAGATAGAGATAGAATAAACCGTACCTCCAGGTTGTATCCTTAATCTCTCTGGTCCTGAATCCTGGTGAGATCACAGTTCTTAACTTGCTTGATTAATAGCACATGCATTGGATTCGAGACCTGTGTAAGTAGCCAAAGCTATCCCGTAGCTGCAGATCTTGTAACGAGAATGCAGTGTTCCTCTTGGCTTGTATGCTGTATGTTTATGCTTTTGTCCCTGCAAATATTAGCTAGGTGCAAAAGGAAAGAAAAAGTGGTTGTACATGTAACTAGTACTACTATAAATTATGAACCGTGCGCAACAGTCAGTTGATTCGTTATCCATCATATCCGGAAAGTAAAAGAGAAGAAAATACTGCATAGAAGTAGGTTGGTAAATCATAGCATCACTCCTATATCATATATCAAAGAACAAAAATGGGGGTTCAAAATCCTCGCAGCTAGCTAGAAAGGGGGCATCTAGGGTTATGTAGTCACAGGCGAAAGAAAGATTATATGGAATGTCGTACCACGATCTGGCACCGTCGTACAACGGTACCAAATAGGACATGTCACAGGAAAATAGTGCAAACTGCTTCCCTGCGAAACCGTGATATCGATACCAGTCCCAGGACGTAGCTCTGGTATCTATAGAAATCAGACATGCATCATTGTAGAATCTTAAATAATTAAATAGACATATATCTTAACTTACGTTGCAGCTTCGGAGCAAACCGGAGACCACAACGAACAGCACAGAGACAGCGGTAGCAGCACAGCAGAGGACTAAGTCCCAACACACATACAGCGACTGGAAACTAGGACGAAACCCTAATCTTCACTTCACTGCAACTCCAGCTTCAGCTCTCGACGGAGAACTATATTATATAGAGCAAGAGTGAGTACTTACGTACTCAGCAAACCAGGGGAACTTAGGTCGTTGTTGCAGGCCACAAAGAAAGGCTAGATATTTTATAATTTGTTTTATTTAAAGTCTTTTAGAATCCGCTAAGTATGTGCTTCTCAATGATTAGGGCGAGGTGAGTCTTGCTCGATCAGAGTGAAAGATGCATCAATCTTTATTTCTCCAGTTTTCACAATATCAAGAATTCACATCAATTGGCTTCCCGAGCCAAAACATTTCTCCAGACTTCTCGAGTCCTGCTGTCCACGACAGCCAAGCCATTTTATCGGACCTCCAGCGTCCTTGATAGCACTTCCTTTCCGCAGCTCCCAAACCACACCCACACTTTGTAGACAGGGTAAAACAAAACTACGCTAAGGAATCACCTTACATCCGCCCATAATCGTGGGCACGACTGTTCAAACAGTTTTGACCTCTGCAGAGGGGGTACACTTTACCCACACGACACGACTTACTCTAGTCACCAGCTCACACGCATTGGGTACGATTTGGTGACGTAGAGGTTTTCGCGACAAGGCATTTTCCGAGCCATCCCAGGTTACCCCATGCCAACTGGAGGGATCCTCGAGACCAACAACAGGGTAGGTCCGAGACCATGCTGTGCCAGGAACCCAGGAGGCATCCCGGACGCCCTCCCACACAATCCACAGTCCAATGGCATACAAGGCATCCCTGAGAGGCTAGTTACTCAGCCAGGGGATTCCCAATTCACCCATGTGGTTGTACTGTCATATGTTCGGATGAAATTTCGAAGGAATCAGTCCTTAAAGCGACCACACAGGCATCACACACACCGGACCGGCCTTGTGTCACGAATCTCCATTTTTGAAACTCATTTTGCTTTCACAAGGCACCGACCCAGGTATCGGGTTTTCCAAACGTTTCATAAAACCAAGTTTTACCCAAGAAGTTTATCAAATTTTAAGTTTGAAGGGCGATTGTCAGTACACGCGCAATAGTGCACGAATACCGAGACGCAACAGTGGTGGTTACAAGAGAACATGGTATTTCAATCATCAAGTAAGTATTTAATGCAGCAGGGTTGGGTAGGTCCTCTGATCTAACTCGCAGACGGGACCGAACAGATCAATGCATGTCTAACAATGCAAGTTCGCAATTAAAATAATCTAAAATTCAACTATAGGCTCGATTGATCAAAGGTGACTTGCCTTGCTCTAGGTCTTCACGGGTCTTCGAGAAATCGCCGCGAAATCCGCTCTAAAGCGATATTTTCGACAATCGTTAGTATGCGCAAACACACAAAGTCCAACAAAAAGGTCTTATTTAGTACTACTAATAGTGCCATTAGATAGATATCAATTTTAGAAAATTACTGGAGTTGGAACGAAGTTAATCGGAGTTACGGATCGAGAGTTATGATTTTTCGAAGTTAAAAAACAAATTCCTGGACTAAGGAAAAAGGAATTATTTAATCTCTAGAAATGAATATTTTGGGCGAGGGATCACTGACAGGTGGGGTCCCGGGTGCATTGGGCCCACGGGTCAGTGGAACAGAGAGGAGCAGACTGGCCTTTTGGGTTACTGACAAATGGGCCACTGGCAGCTTTGGCCCACTGGGCAGGGACACAAGGGGGATGTCAATGGCTAAATGGGGCCCAGGTGGCAGCCGCACAGTAGGTAGTCAAACATGGGCCGCGGAGTGAAGGTGGGGCCCGATGTTAGAGATACAAGGGTTACACAGGCAGTGGGTCTCGGGGGTAGAGGAGGGGAGGCCCGCGCGTCAGAGCGGGGGTCTGAGGACCAAGTCTACTCCGGGCGGGGCCCACACGTCAGAGGAAATGGGTTCATGGCGTGGAGCATGGTGGACACTATGGGGGAGGGCCCATCGGTCGGTCACTGATCCTCGTGCGCTCGGACAGGGTTACATGGAAGTATGGCTCCGCCGGCGTGATCCTAGGGCCGGTGGCGACGGAGTTGATCCAGAGAACGACGACACGTCCTTGCAAGGAAGCTTCACCGAGAGGTAGCGGGGACCACGGGAAGTGGGTTCAATGGCTCGGATCTATGGTAGGGTCGAAGGACGGTGGCCGACGGCAAGAAGACAAAGGAGAGAAGAGAGAAGTGAGGTAGGCGCCCATGGCGGTGGTCAGGAGGGAGTCAAGGGATCAAGGAGCGGCGGCCATTCTATTCACCGAGGGGAAAAACCGTCGGCGGCTGGGCAGATCAGCGTCGAGGTTCGTTTGACGGCGGCACCGTGCGGCAGCGGTAAAGGGGAAACCAGTGCCCTTGCTTTGGTTAGTGCATGATGGCTTCGCTAGGTCGCCGTCCGAGAGCATAACTCGAGAAACACGTTCGTCGCCGTGGGAAAAAATGGGAGACTCACCGCGGAGAGTGGCTCGGTGACGGGCGGCGTGAGCGGCGCGGGATGCAGGGCTCCGAGCGGAGGAAGGCAATGCTCACGGGGCGCTGGCGTTCTGGCTCCAAGGGGGCACACAAAGGCGAGGAGGCAGCGTCCGCGGCAGCGACATGACCGGAGGAGCTGGGCGGCTCCGAGGCGAGCGCAACCGACGGGTGGCCGAGGAGGGGTCGGTCTGTTCTGTCGCAGGGAGGAGCGGAGCCAAGGGGGAGATTGGGGGCTCCTGAGGAGGGTTTTTGTAACGCCTTCCACCCTGTCACCACCTACAGTGATACTAGAGAGGAAGCGCCGCAAGAGATTAGCGTGAACCAACTCCCACGGAACCGCGATGTTGGCACTAGTCCCAGGAAACCTTGCTGGTACCCGCGGTCAACAGAGATGTACCATAGCAATTAGCTAAATAAATAAATATATATGCTATACCTTTATAAGTTACGACTTCAGGCAAGCCCTGAGCAGCAACCTGCAAACAGAATAGCAGCAGCGGAACAACAGCGCAACGAGAACCCAATCCACAAGCAACGGTTTGGGACTAGGAAAGAAACCCTAATCTTCACTTCAACTGCACTCTTCCTGAATGAGGGGAGAAAAAGAAATAGATTGAGTACTTATGTACTCAGCAAATCACGGAAAACGTGAGTTATGTAGGCTATCAAAGATAGGCTGGGGTTTATTTCGTAAACCATTTTATTTGAAAACATTTTCGAAAACCTAAATGTGAGTTATCTCTTTGTGACTGGAAGGAGGCTCTCGCCTCGATCCTGTCCGTAAATTACTTTTCAACAACTCGAGCAAACAAAACAGATTTTAATTGATCTTAAGTATTCTTACACCGCCTGTCAGATCACGACAGCGGTTCAGTGAGTCTGCACTCAAGCAGCTTCCCACTGTATTCTCATCTATTTCTTTATTTTCAATTTCGTCCACTCTAGGACGTAATCTCACTTTTCCTCTATTATTTTCCTTTTACTTTAGTCCTATCCAGGACTTCATCTCATATCTCATCTCAGTGGCTCCTCGAGCCATTCATAACTCATCTCAGCGGCTCCTCGAGCCTTCCATAGTCTTAACTCATTTCACAAAGTGCTCCCACTCAGGAAGCCTAATCTATGATGACATTCGACATCCCGGGTCACACAATACTGTTTCGGACCACTCAGGTCATCCATTAGCCACTGAGGCCGATTTTGGTAACTATTCCTATACCACAAATTATTTTCGCAATCACTGGAAAACAAATTTATGCTAGAGGAATCACCTCACATTGCCCGTAATTGTGGGCGCGGCTGTTCGAACAGTTCGAAAACCTTTGCAAAGAGTACACGCTTTATCCAAACGACGCGAGCTTACTCCCACACTGGCCAAGTGGGGAGGTTCGTGACAAGGCCTTTTCAGAGCCTTCCCAAGATAGCACGTTGCCCTATAAATGGGTTTTCTCTCTCAACCAAGTACCAGGAACTCATTTCTTGTACTCAGGGACGAGGGTATATCGCCCTCTTGGCACCCAGCCAGTCCCATATTTATTAGCAACCGAAAACCATCCTGGAAACACTAGTTCTCAGCCAGGGGTGTTCCATTCCACCCGTGTGGTCGCACTGTGAGATACTCGGATGAAATTCCCCAAGAAAACGGTCCTTATATGCGAATACGAAGTGCCATCACACAGGCGATCACTTTGCACTGCGGATTTTCGCAATTAATTTTGTTTCGCAAATCCGCCAACATCACATGTCGGGTTTTTTAAAAAAATCTTTGGAAACCCAAATTTTTCCCAATCGACACACAATAGTGATGTGGGTGGAAGCATCAAAATCCATGCTCAGAGAGCATGATCACCGAGGTACCACGAGGTGGAGCGACAAGGAATAGAATATCAAAGGCGTACAGGGTTTATGCAACTGCCGGGCAGGTCCTTCGGTTCAACACGCAAACCGAGGCCGATCAATTTAACGTGCACACTAGCAATGCAATTTTGCAAACAAAACATTTTAAATTTAGAAGCAATATGGTGAAGGAGTGACTTGCCTCAGTCTTCGTCTTCGAACTTCGTAAAAATCCGACGTCCGACGAAATTTCGATGCGTCGACTACGTGCGAAACGAGAGAAAAACACACAAAACCCTAAAAATAATATACTATTATTAATAACTAATAGTGCCATGAGGTAGATCTCATTTTTAGAAAACTTTAGAGACTTGAATGGGGTCAATCGGAGTTACGGTTAAAAAGATATGAATTTTGAAAGTTTTAGAAAATTTTCTGAAAAAAGAAATTATTTATTTGAATTATTGGGAAAGGAATTAATTCTGGAAATTGGGCTGACAGGTGGGGAGGGGTGGCCCACTTGTCAGAGTAAATGAGAGACGAAGGCAGGGCCCACTTGGAAGTGAAAGGGATATGGATGACAGTGTGGCCCCACTTGTCAATGGCACAGAATTGGTGGGGGCCCACATGCAGTGAGAGGAGGAGGAGGTACTGTGCATGGGCCCACAGACCAGAGATTACAGTGCACTTATCCGATGGGGCCCATATGTCAATGAAGCACTAATCTCTGGATTTAAAATATAAGGGGCCCACTTGTCGAAAAGGAGGAGTTACTTGGGCGGGCCCACACGTCAGTGCCGCGAGAGAGAGATGGGGTGCCGAACGAGGAACAGGAGACGGCCGGGGCATCGACAGTGCACGACGGCCGAGGGGACGCCGGCGAGGGAGGAAGGGCGGCCAACGGGAATGGGACGAGAGAGGGACGGCGAAGGAGGTGAACGGCTTGGATGAAGGGATTGAGGCGCGACGGCAGCTGGCGGTGACAGACAGAGGGCTGTGGCGGAGTAGGTGTGGTGTATGGTCGTCGCCGGCAGCCTTACCGACAGCGGTTGGGTTAGGACTAGGTGCAGTCGGGTGTCACACAATGAGAGGAAGAAAACAGATAGGTTATTCGGGCTTTACCAGTGGCGAAGATGAAGGATTGATGGCGTCAATGGCGGAACGACGGTGGTGCCCGATTTGGGCGTTTCGGCCTCTGGGGTTCTGGGCGCCGGTGAGGAGTTTGAGGATGTCACGGGACTCCGGGGAATCCAACGGCGGCGGCGGCTGGGTCGATTGGGCTTGGGAGAGGCAGATTGGAGTGAGGCCGAGAGATCAAAGGCAGCGGCGGAGAGAGAGAGCTTGAGCTTGGGGGCGATGGCGCGGCGTGGGGGCGGATTTATAGGCGCGGGCGCGGCACGTCGCGACGATGGACAGAGGCGGTGGAGAGGTGGCATGGCACGGCTAGCTTGATGGGACGTGACGATGCCGAGCTCCTATGGCTGGCGTCATCGCGCAGTTGCCAGAGAGAGGAGGAGACAAGGGGTATGGCGATGGGACCGAACGGGAGGGCGTCTTTGGAGCTTGCCGAGAGACACGGGGGCATGGGCATGGCGTACGGTGTCGGGAAGAGAGGAGAAGGATCGAGAGAAGAGAGACAAGAGAGAGAGAGAGCGGAGAAAGGCCGAGGAAGACGATGGATCTGACAACAGGGGGCCCGTGGGTGGAAAAACGGAGGCCGTCCGCGTGGGTTGCCGGACGGTGAGGCTGACGGGTGGGCCCGGTGCCGAGGCGCGTGCTCACGTGTGTGGGCGGCTGCTTGCGGAGTGCATAGATGCCTGCCACGCGTCTCACCGATGGGGCCCGGTAGTCAGCGCGTTGGGGGGGTGGGGAAAGCAGGCCGTGGGCGGAGCGACTTAGCTGCGGTGGTGTGCGGAAGAGGGACTGAGGCCGAGAGAGCGATGGGCCGACGCGGTTGTGGGCCGGAGTAGGGAGGAGAGAAAGAGAAGAGGCCGAACTGGCCGGGCTGAGGGAGAGAGGGAGGCCCAAGGAACAGTGGTGCTTAATATTTTTCCAGGATTTTTGCTAGGAGATAATTTAGAGATTTCAAAAGGAATTAAATTCCAAAATTTTACATTTGGACCCACAAAATTCCTGAGATTTTTGAGGAGGACCGTACTGGTTGGGATATTGGTCTATATATATATATATATATATATATTCACACACATATATATGTATATATATAGAAGAAATGGATAGGGATTTTTTTGGAGAATTGAAAGGGTATTTGTAGGCGAAACAGGATAGGGGGTCCCACATACCCCTGGGGACGCGTGGGTCATCGGCCACGTTAATTCCTCTGGGGCCACATTCTCCGACGACGATGGGCTCTCCAGCTAAGCGCCCGAGTGCTCTTGCCCGGATGTCTTCCTCGGGCTCGTGTCCCGGGGAGCGGCCCCGGACCCGGGACCCACAGTCACAGTGCCTCATACGGTGGAGGGCTGGCTCCAGCGGTCGGCTCCCCAACTACCCGTTTTAATGGTGAGGCGACAGCAGAGCACTTTTGACCAAGAAGGCCCCGAAAGTCCACGCCCAGGCAGCGGAGGCAGGCGCCGTCCCGTCTCCACGCACCATCCACTCACGGCGAGGGGCCGACCGAGCGTGACCAGACGTGCAGTACCTACTCCGGCTTGGACGCAGCAGGCGGGCAGGGACGACTGGACCCTCCTCCAACTCTGGCGCAGGCATCGCAGGCGGAGGTAAGCAATGGGACAGCCCTCTAACTCCGGCGTGGGTGTCTGCGGCCGGACAGGTGCACAAGAGGACTCATCGGAGAATATCTCTCACGGGGTACCGGCACTGTGGACTCCCCTGCTCTATAAAGGAGGATCCGAGCCAGCGAGAAAGAAAAGGCTGGAGCATTAGCAACAACGCTCTGTCTAGAGTCCACCGGCGCACACCCTCGCCACGGTTCGCCTTCCTCGCCTCCGAGCTCCTGAGCTCGCCGGAAACTCCTTGTAAACACTCAAAACCATATTCACCTCCACATAGCATACACACAGGACTAGGGTATTACGCTCCCCAGCGGCCCGAACCTGTCTAAACGCCTCCCGTCTCCTCTGTGCCCCACGGTTCTCCGCCTTCCAGACGATCGACCTCTCTCCCACGCGGTTATCACGGTTCGGACGGTCCGGACCCGGATCGGACGGTCCGAACCCTTCGTCTCTCAGCCAGGGCCCGTGCACAGATACCCACACCGGACGCCGCGTCCGCTGGGGGAACAGCCCCCCTGGCCGAATCTCAAAGGGGGGGTCTCCTGACCTCCCGCGGTTGGAGCTTCATCCTTCGACAGCTGACGCGCCAGGTAGGGGGAGTTTCCTTTTCAGGTGATACGCCGGCGCCTTCGGCACCGACACCCTCCATGGCAGGGGGTCACCGACCGCGGGACTCGGACGAGGAGTCAGGCGGTTTCACCCCGCCGGACAATGTTAGCCCTGTGACGAGTCCGCCGCATCCCCCTTCATCTTCCCGAGGGCACGCGGCCCGTACCCGACGGACCAGGCGTGCCCCGCAGCGGCCAGGTCCCGCAGCCTCGGCCCCTTCCCTCGCAGAGGGGGCCGGCAGGTGCCCCGCCGGGTCTGCCGCGGCTTCGTCCATGAGGCGCGAACAGGCGCGCCGCACCACGGCACGCCGCACCACGGCGCGCCGTGAACTCGACTTCCAGACGGCGACGCCACAAGGAGCCCTCCTCGCAGCAGGAGCCCTCCTGCGCCACCCCTCGGTTTTTACCGGGGGCGGAGGCCGGGAGCAGCAGTGGCTGGACGAGGTCGCCAACCTGATAAGCGCGGCCCATCGCGGGGTCGCCACAGACAGCCAGGCAGGGGCCGGGAGCACCGGCCGCACGGCTTCTAGTGCGAGCCGGCCTACTGCCCCGAACCGGAACCAAGCCCGGGGCACTCCACCTCGCGTCGCGCCCGGGGCCAACAAAAGCCCTGGCGATCTCCGTACCCGGTTAAACCGGATGCGGGACCAAGAGGACGCCCGGGTCACATTGGAGCGACAGCGCGAACGGCGCACTGACGCCGCCAAGCACTCCGAGGCCCAGGCCTCCAGCTCCAACTTGCCGACGGAGACCCGTTATCCATCGCCCGAGCCCGCGCATTATGGCGGCTCGGGCTGTTTGGCGCTCTCCCCGGGTCTCCGGCAGGTCCTTTGGCCGGCCAGGTTCCGGCCCAACTTGCCGGAGAAATACGACGGCTCCGTCGACCCTGCGGAGTTCTTGCAGATCTATACCACCACCATCCAGGCGGCGGGCGGCGACGAGAGGGTAATGGCGAATTACTTTCCCGTCGCCCTCAAGGCCCAGGCTCAGTCCTGGATGATGAACCTCCCTAAGGGATCCATCCGCTCATGGGAGGGTCTTTGCCACCAGTTCGTGGCAAACTTCCAGGGCACCTTCCCGCGCCCCGGCACCGAGGCGGACCTCCATGCCCTGTGTGGCGCCTCCCGACTAGGTGGAAGGCCACCATGTGCATAAGGCACCCGATCCCAGGATCAGTAGTCGGGTACGCACAACAATGATACAACACAGAATTACAATAATACATAAACAGAGTACTTACATATACGTACAAGGAGATCCATCCAGGACAGACCCGGGATGGGCAAAATAATCAACTGGTAAACTAGCGAAACAGCAGAACAGGGCGGAAGCTGGACAAAAACTACTCCACAGGCTCGGTTGGGAACTAGGCTCGAAACCTTCAGAAGTCTTCGTAGTCGGCCTGGTCTTGGAGGAACTCGGCAGCAGTCGGATCTTCGTCTTCCACTCCAAAACCTACTATACATATATATGAACAAGGTGAGTACTTTCGTACTCAGCAAGCCGGGAATGATGCCATGTTGGTTAGACAAGAAGAGCTAAGGGTTTCATTTGCGAAAGACTGCCTTATTAAACTCTTTTCTTTGCAAACACTAGTGAGTTCCAAATTTTAGTTGGCGGACAGAGGCTCACGCCTCCATCCATTCCGCAAGTTGCTTTTCAACAACTCACCACTAAAAGAATCAAGCGTAATCATACATGTTCTTATTATCTTTTACTTTGCATTTGTTGGTCCTTTAACTCCCGAGTAGCTACAACCACTCGTTGACCCTGAGACTCGGCTACAACCAAATCTCAGCTGTGGCACTTGATGCCCGCTACACTGGCTACAACCAGCTAGCTAGTCGGCCGCCCTGGCTACAACCCGGGGGCTCATCATCGCTGCCCTGGCTACAACCCGGGAGCATGATCATGGCACTAAATGCCCGCTAGGCTGGCTACAACCAGCTAGCTAGAACACTGCTGCCCTGGCTACAACCCGGGAGCGTGCTCATCACCGTCTTCTGGCTACAACCCGAAGACTGAATTGCCGCCCTGGCTACAACCCGGGGGCTTAAACTTTGCTGCCCTGGCTACAACCCGGGAGCATGATCTTCATCCTGTTTACTTTTCATACACTTGTTTATGGTGCTTAACACCCCGGACCACACAGATCCGTTTCTGGCCACACAGGCCTTCCGTTTGCTTACTCGGCAAACTCAGGTCACGGTTCCCTTTCCATCAAACACTTTTCACAAATCACTGACAAACAAATCTACGCCATGGGAATCGATCCTTAATGATAATACATAGCCAAGCCACACAGGCACTGTCTCTGTACATCAAGATTTTCACAAATCTTTCCTTTATTTCACAAAACGCGCCGATACACAAGGTATCGGGTTTTCCAAACTGTTTAGTAAAACCCATCATTTTTCCCAACGACAAACAACGTTGCAGAGCTAAGCCATTTTACTCGGCATCGTATCCTCAGATAGGATGCTAGCGTGCCATTTGTGGGGCTCTTCAAGGGAGAAATATAACAACATCCTACCAAATAAGTGCTACTACTGGGCGGGTCCATCGGTTGCGCTTGCATAACCGAGGCCAACAGTTTAAAAAGGTGTAAACTAAGCATGCATATATTTTCCAAACAACATAGTTTTGCATATATGGGAAACAATATGATCAAAGAGGCTTGCCTTGTTCCAAGGAGGGGTCTTCTTCGGCGAAGGTGGCTTCGGGATCGTCCACCGGTTCAGGTTCTGAACAAGCAGAAAGAAACACTGATAAGCAGGAGAAGTAAAACACCAAGAAAAAGGATCAAGAAGTAGTCGGCTGCAGAAAAGGGGGCAGTCGGCTGAACCAGGCTTGCGAACCAGGCGACAGAGCTCCAAAGCTTGAGAGGATGAAAACTTAGCAGAGCTGGAGCTGGCCGGTTTGCAAAACAAAGGAAGAAGAGGGCACGGTTGGCCATATATATATATAGCCGACGTGCAAGGTTGAGGCACGGTGGAGCTGGGCAACGGGTGGAGCAAGGAAGTCAAGATGAACTGACAGGGATATGACAGGAAGTGACTTTGGAGTCCAACTGGTCAGAAGAGTTGGCAGGCACTGTAGCTGCGATGAGACATTAAGGTCAAGGCTAGGACAGGTTGGAGAAATCTCACTGACCGGGCTTCGGACTGACCACTGGTCCAAGCGATGCCACGGTTAGGTGAAGATTGATTCTTCACTACTTCGGTAGTCGGCGTCCAACGGGTGGGTGCAACTCGGGGACAAAGAAGCAACAGGTCTCAACAAGGTAGTCGGCCACATCACAGTGCTCACTCGGCAGCAAAGGGGTCCGAGTAAGACAAGGATAAGGGCAGGATACAAGGACTGAGTAGCAACTCTACTCGGCACAAGAGAGAAGGTAGTCGGCTGGCCGGGGAGAGGGAAAACGGAGGCACAGCTGACAGGATAGGAAAAGATTAAGATCAGAAAACCAGTTACAACAGGGAAAAGGAAAGCGGGTCGTTACAGACTTCCTCGCGGAATGGACGCCGGGGCCCGAGCCGGATCCCGTCTTCGACGACGCATCCCCGGCCCCCGAGTTGCACCTCTGCTGGACAATGAACTTCGACGGCTCCTGCGCCCGGCAGGCCTCCCGCCCTAGCGCCGGGGCCGGAGTCGTCCTCGTATCGCCCGCCGGGGATGAGTTCCGCTTCGTCGTCCACCTCAATTTCGGAGCCACCAACAACATGGCCGAGTACGAGGGCCTTCTCGCCGGCCTCCGGGCCGCGATCGCCCTCGGGGTGCGCCGGTTGTGCGCGCAAGGCGACTCCGAGCTCGTCATCAACCAGGTGTCCGGGGAGTACCAGACATTGGATCCCCAATTGGCCGCGTATGTGGACAAAGTGCGGAAGCTCGAGCGCCATTTCGACGACCTCAGGCTTCGCCACGTCCCTCGCTGTCGCAACCTCGCCGCCGACGAGCTCTCAAGACTGGCTTCCTCGCGGGCGTCGGTCCCCTCGGGGGTCTTCCAGGAAGCCCTCGAGGCTCCCTCGGCGCGCTCACCTGGGATCTCGGGGGCCGCCCCCGAGCCCGGAGCCGAACCAGACACGCGCTCCCGGTCCTAGGATTTGATCCTCGCGGCCGTACCCTGCGCGCCTTCCTGGATGGATGAAATCCGGGCATATCTCCTCCGAGCGCATCTCCCCGAAGACGACGCGGAAGCAGAAAGGATCTCCCGCTTGTCTAAACGCTACGTCATGGTAGAAGGGGACCTCTACCGGCGTGGCGCCAACGGCGTCCTGCTCAAGTGCATTCCGCGTGAAACCGGCGCCAAGATCCTCGCCGACATCCACGAAGGAGAATGTGGCAATCACGCCGCATTTCGATCCATGGTCGGTAAGGCTTTCCGGCAAGGATTTTATTGGCCCACGGCTTTGCAGGACGCGTTCGACCTCGTCCAGCGCTGCCGCGCGTGCCAGTTTCACGCCAAACAGAGCCACCTGCCGACGCAGGCACTTCAGGTGATCCCGCTGTCTTGGCCTTTCGCTGTCTAGGGGCTCGATATCCTCGGCCCCTTTCCTCGAGCAGTCGGGGGTTATCGGCATCTGTACGTCGCCATCGACAAGTTCACGAAGTGGCCGGAGGCGTTCCCCGTAATCGACATCGACAAGCACTCAGCGCTCAAGTTCATCCGGGGAATCACCAGCCGCTTCGAGATCCCCAACCGCATTATCACCGACAACGGCACGCAGTTCACGAGCGAGATCTTCGGCGAGTACTGCTCCGATGTTGGCATCAAGCTCTGCTTCGCCTCCCCTGCCCACCCTGCCAGCAATGGGCAGGCTGAGAGAGCGAACGCCGAGATCCTACGGGGCCTCAAGACAAGGTCCTACAACGACCTCAAGAAACATGGCGTCAAGTGGATCGACGAGCTCCCAGCGGTCTTGTGGGCCAATCGTACCACACCGAGCCGGGCGACCAGGGAGACCCCGTTCTTCCTGGTATACGGGGCCGAGGCCGTTCTACCGTTAGAACTCACCTTCGGCTCCCCCCGGGCGCACCGCTACCGCGACGACGTCGACCACGACAACATGCAGCTCGACAACCTCGACTTCCTCAAGGAACGAAGACGGCGCGCCTCGCTCCGAGTCGCCCGTTACCAGCAGTGCCTTAAACGCTATCACCAGCGTAAGGTCCGGGCCCGGTCACTCCAGGTCGGGGACCTAGTCCTCCGCCGTGTTCTCACACGTGCCGGAAGGAATAAACTTTCCCCCATGTGGGAAGGCCCCTTCCTGGTGATCGGTGTTCCCCGGCCGGGCTCGGTAAGACTGGTCCAGGAGGATGGGACCCCGCTTCCCAACCCCTGGAACATCGAGCATCTTCGCAAGTTTTATCCATAGGCGCATTCTGTAAGTTGCGGGGTGCTCGGGCCAGCGCCGGACTCTTCCTAGTCTCAGCGCTGGCCGGGGGCCACCATGGTGCCACCATGAATATTTCAAGCATAATTTTCGAATCCAAAATCTTTCACCGAGCATCTCGAGAAGTTCCGTCCGGAGCGGTAGCAGACTGAGCCCGTTTGGTGCGGGTCGGACGGTCCGACCCCTAAGAGGACGGTCCGATCGTCGGGGTTAGGACGGTCCGATTCCGGAACGGACGGTCCGAACTCGACACCCACTCCGGGGCAATCTCCCGAGACCAACTCTGGGGGGCCTGAACCAGAGCAGTGTTCGGGCAACATCGCCGGGGTAGTTGCGCGCCTAGAGGCGCGACACCCAGAGCATTCCAAGCCCGGGACCCCGGAACCCGGCACATATCACACCATATTCTAGTCAGGCCCCCGGGTCCCTAGGCCCCTCGCACCATAAGCGCGTGGCCCGGGATCCGCCTTCGGGGCCCGACACCGTGGGGCCCGAACCAGGGCAGCCTCGCCAAGGCGAGTGCGAGCCTAGGAACGTGGCGTCCGGGACAACCTCAACGGGGCGCGATAACCCGGACAGCCTCGCCTAGGCGAGAGCAAGTCCGGGGAAGTCGTCCCCGTACATTCCAAGCCCGGGACTCCGGATCCCGGTACCATATTCCAGTTAGGCCCCCGGGTCCCCGAGGCCCCTCGCACCATAAGCGCGTGGCCCGGGATCCGCCTTCGGGGCCCGACACCGTGGGGCTCGAACCAGGGCAGCCTCGCCAAGGCGAGTGCGAGCCTAGGAACGTGGCGTCCGGGACAACCTCAACGGGGCGCGATAACCCGGACAGCCTCGCCTAGGCGAGAGCAAGTCCGGGGAAGTCGCCCCCGTACATTCCAAGCCCGGGACTCTAGATCCCGATACCATATTCCAGTCAGGCCCCCGGGTCCCCGGGGCCCCTCGCACCATAAGCGCGTGGCCCGGGATCTGCCTTCGGGGCCCGACACCGTGGAGCCCGAACCAGGGCGGCCTCGCCAAGGCGAGTGCGGGCCTAGGAACGTGGCGCCCGGGACAACCTCAACGGGGAGCGATAACCCGGACACCCACACCCAGGCGAGGGCAACTCCCGGGAAATCGTCCCCCGTACATTCCAAGCCCGGAACCCCGGATTCCGGTACCATATGTAAGCCCGGGCCCCGGACCCCGGCGTATACCAAACCACGTCGTACATCAAGTCGCTCCCCTGTCGGGGCCTCCGGGCCAATCTATCGGTAGTCACATCCGGTAAGTTGCATGCCTCCCGGGCCCGGGGCCCGCCCGACTAGCGCAGCCCCTGTCGCTGGGGCTTGGAGGCCGGGCCGTGGACTGTGCCCCGGGCGCCGTCGGTCCTCCGGGGTCTCGGGCCTAGCCCCCCGTCGGGCCGGTCTAGATCCTCGGGACAAGCTGCGGTGCCCGGTCTGGCCAGTTCATTCCCAACCACCAGCCCGAGGCGCCGGGTGCTATGCTGGCCGGGGCCCCCCATGTACATTCGTTTCCATAATCAACACTTTCATTATCAATTTCGGGCTCGTCCCCTTTTCCTTTCCGTGTGTTGCGTTCGTGACAGTCCCGCCCCCTGGGGGGACGCCTTCGGGAGGCGGTCGACGTCACGCTTCGTAGCATGGAAGGGACAAGGGAATGGACCGAGTACTCTCACAGTTCATCATGTGCAGGATAGACCTGTCCTCGGTAGGATCAGGCAGGCTCTCCAAATCTCGACCGAGGCCGGGGGCCACCGACTAGCGCAGCCCCTGTCGCCAAGGCCTGGTGGCTGGGTCATGGACCGTGCCCCGGACACCGTCGATTCCCCGGGGTCTCGGGCATATCCTTCCATCGGGCCAGTCTAGATTCCCGGGGCGGGCTGCAGTGTCCGGTCAAGCCAGTTCCTCGTTGACCACCAGTCCAAGGCGCCGGGTGCTACGCTGGCCAGCGACCCCGGGGACGATCGAGCGGCCTGTCCTCGCGGCTCCCGGGGGCACGAATGACCCCCGGACCCGGAGGACGGAAGAGGTCGAGCCAACCGCCGTAGCGCCCAGGTCCCCAAGTGCCCGACACCTAGGGGCCGCGGTCGTCCGAACGCGAGCCTTGTAGAATGGTCCGATGCTCGGCGTTCCCGGGGGCGAGCAACACTCCCGGTCCCGGGATTGTGCTCGTAGAGCCAAGACGCCCTTCTCAATATCCAGATACGTTACTTTAGCCGACTCTACATATCGCTCAATTTGTATTCTTCCCCCGTTTGTATATACAGCCTATGTTCCCAGGGCGGGCAACCGTCGCGTTCGCTGCCCCCGGGGACCGAGCTCCCGGGGCAGGCGGTCGTACCAGGGCCCGGGCAGGGGCCTCAGGCAGCACGGTTGTTCGCGGCTACGGGCTCTCACTGTCGGATGGTGCCCTGTACTCGGCGTTCCCGGACACGGGGCCCCGGATACAAGCAACCCCCGAACAACACAATAAACCAAGGTACGAAAATATAAACATGATCATATATAGATGCAAACATCTCTCTTTGTACAAGACAGGCAAAATCGGAGCGCAAGCACGAGCGACGCCCGAGGAGGTCGCCGTACGGGGGGAGGTCACCGGTGTACTTAGGACCGAACCCCGGGCGACGTCAGAAGGGGAGCGCTCGGGGGCATGGAGGGCTCCCGGGCCCGGAAGGCGGCCGCGCATGGTGTTAGAAGGAAACCGGCGTCGTCCCCGGCCTCTTCGTCGGTCATCGGCTCCACCAGATGCTCGCGCCCGAAGATACCGTCGCACGGGGACGGGTCCCTGGCCTTCTTCGGACCGGACCCCGGGCGGCGACAGGAAGACTCTTTATCAGGCATCGGCTCCACAAGACGCTCGCCGCGGTCGAGGAACCCTGCCTCCGGGGCAGCGATCTCGGCCACGGCTTCCAGCGCCCCCTCGCGAACCGCCACGGTTTCCTCGCGCGCGGCGACCTCACACCCCCGAGAAGCGAGCCCGGCCGCTTTGACCCGGGTGCGCTCCTCCCGGGATAATATTTCCTCCTCCCGTGCCTCCATCTCGGACCGGGAGCGGGAGGTCACGTCGGCGGCAGATTCGATGGCGGCCTCCGATCGGACGACGCGCCTCTCTGCTGCAGCGATCTCCGGCCAGCGGGTCGCCACGAAGATCTCGGTGGCGACGGTGCGGGTGGCGAGCTGCTGCGTCGCCATCGCGCTCGCTGCCCCCGGGGACTAGGCTTCCGGGAGCAGGCGGCCACGCCCGGGCCCGGAAGACGGACTCAGGCGCCACGGCCGTCCACGGTAGCTGGCGCCCGGCGTGGGGCGGCGCCTGCTACGCGGGGTTCCCGGGCCCGGGGCTACAAGAAACCAACAGCAGCGGACATAAGCAACGTTCGGGATCGCCGAGGTTTCCTCGCGTGCGGCGGTCTCATACTCCCAGGTCGCGAGCCGGCCTCGCAGGCCTGGACACGGTCCTTCCGGGAGAGTGTTCCCCTCCCCCGCGCCCTCATCTCGAACCAGGCGCGGGAGACCTCGACGGCTGCGGATCTGAGGGCGGCCTCCAATCGGACGACGCGCCTCTCCACTGCCTCGATCTCCAGCCGGCAGGTCGCCGCAAATACCTCGGTAATAACCCTACGGGCGGTAAGCTGCCGCATCGCCATTTACTTCAGCAAAATAGGGGCCCCGCCGTTTCCCGCCAAGTACCCGGTCCCAGGCGCGTCCTCCCCGGACGCCATGCGGCGACCGCCCGCACGTCGGTCCTGGGGCGCATTCGCGGGCCACATTACCCCGGCATCCCGATCTTCCTCGGCAGTGGGGACATCAGCAAGTTCCGCGACGGCCCGCTCCGGCGTGGCCGCCGCGACCCCCATGCTCACCACTACGCTCGGCGACGGTGTGGGTGAACGTGGCAATCTGCCACCCGATGTCATCTCCTGTCAAACCAGCCCTTTCCCATGGCCTCGCTGCGCTCCCCGGGTCGGCCGCGCTCGGGGGAATGGAGAGCCCCCGGGCCTAGAAGACAGCCGCGGGCAGAGTGAGTAGAAAATTGCCGCCTTCATCGGCCATCGGCGCCGCAAGGTGCTCGCCGCTATCGAGGAACCCTGCCTCGGGGGCAGCGATCTTGGCCACGACTTCCCGCGCCTCCTCGCGAACCACCACGGCTTCCTCAACACATATCTTCTACATATCTTCCATATTTCCGTCCCGGGCCACGGGTCCCGGGCACATATCTTCCATGTTTCCGTCCCGGGCCCCGAGTCTCGGGCACATATCGCCCATATTTATTCCCGACCACATATCCAGACTACGCAACAAGTCATCAAACTTCACCAGTTCACGACGAACCAAGTGCACCCCGCGTCCCCTCGTTTCTACAAGACGTGGCCCTGTTCCTGCCCGGGGCTGGTCCCGGCCGAGCAACAGGGCCAGGGGCCACTGTAGGCGAAACAGGATAGGGGGTCCCACATACCCCTGGGGACGCGTGGGTCATCGGCCACGTTAATTCCTCTGGGGCCACATTCTCCGACGACGATGGGCTCTCCAGCTAAGCGCCCGAGTGCTCTTGCCCGGATGTCTTCCTCGGGCTCGTGTCCCGGGGAGCGGCCCCAGACCCGGGACCCACAGTCACAGTGCCTCATGCGGTGGAGGGCTGGCTCCAGCGGTCGGCTCCCCAACTATCCGTTTTAATGGTCAGGCGACAGCAGAGCACTTTTGACCAAGAAGGCCCCGAAAGTCCACGCCCAGGCAGCGGAGGCAAGCGTCGTCCCGTCTCCACGCACCATCCACTCACGGCGAGGGGCCGACCGAGCGTGACCAGACGTGCAGTACCTACTCCGGCTTGGACGCAGCAGGCGGGCAGGGACGACTGGACCCTCCTCCAACTCTGGCGCAGGCGTCGCAGGCGGAGGTAAGCAATGGGACAGCCCTCCAACTCCGGCGTGGGTGTCTGCGGCCGGACAGGTGCACAAGAGGACTCACCGGAGAATATCTCTCACGGGGTACCGGCACTGTGGACTCCCCTGCTCTATAAAGGAGGATCCGAGCCGGCGAGAAAGAAAAGGCTGGAGCATTAGCAACAACGCTCTGTCTAGAGTCCGCCGGCGCGTACCCTCGCCACGGTTCGCCTTCCTCGCCTCCGAGCTCCTGAGCTCGCCGGAAACTCCTTGTAAACACTCAAAACCATATTCACCTCCACATAGCATACACACAGGAGTAGGGTATTACGCTCCCCAGCGGCCCGAACCTGTCTAAAACGCCTCCCGTCTCTGTTCCTCCCGGTCGTCACGGTTCGGACCCTCCGGACCCGAAACGGACGGTCCGATCTCCTCTTCTCCAGCTTGGGCCCCCTGTTCCTGAGCGCCCATTGATCCACCGGACGCCGACTTAGCCTGAGAACAACTCCCCTGGCCGAATCTCAAAAGAGGGGTCTCCCGACTTCCCGCCGTCGAGGTTTTATCCTCCGACAGTATTAGTTTTGGAATTTGGTATTTGGCTTCTTGGGGATTAAATCAAGGGAATTTTTGCAAAGGGACTCTGAGGTATATATATATATATATATATATATATATATATATATATATATATATATATATATATATATATATATATATGAAGGAGAGGTTTAGAGAGAGAGTTTTTGATAGGATCATCTGGAGATTTAAACTCGGATTTGATTTTAATTTTGGGATTTGAACTCTTGGGACTTTTGAGAATTTTAGGAGGGATTTCTGTGGTTTGGGTTTGAGCATATATATATTGATTGATTTTTGGATGATATTTGGGGAAAAGAAAAGAGGAGATTCAACAGGCGACTTTGAATCGGAACTTTGATTTAAATTTGGATTTGATTCTCAAGGATATTTTGGGAATTTTTGTAATAGAATTGGAGCACCTCGAGGGAATTAGAATTTGAATTTAATTCTTGGAATTTGAGGGTTTTAGAAATATATCAATTGGCAAATTTTGGGAAGGGAGTTCTTGATGAAATCCTGAATTTTTGGAAGAGCAAAACAAGGGGATTTTACTAAAAGACTTCAAAGGCGACTTTCGAAGAGTTTTATTGGAGGGCTTCGAATTGCAAAATTCAAACCCGAGTACAGAGAATTTTCGGGAGGTATTTGATTTTGAATTTTCCGGGAAGATTTAGAGAGAGAGACAGTCGAATTGCAAAATTCGAGTCTAGGGATCTGGAGCGGGTTTGGAACCGAGGTTTTAGGGTTTCAAAGAGGTTTAGACTGAGATCTACGGCACTTAGTCCTTAAGCACACACAAAAAGCCAAAAGTTTTTTGAAATTAGGGTTTTTACCAAAATAGTTTTTAACGGCCCGGAAACCGGGGTGTTACAGTTTTATAGAGGACAGGGGAGCTCGGCTAGGGCCTCGAATAATGGAGTCAATGATTGAGGGGGAGAGGCGAGAGGATTGGCGCGGCGGTGAACTCTCCCGCGGGCGGCGAATTTTACATTGACGGTGGCGATGCACTGGATGGATGATGGTGTGTATCGAGCGGCCAATTTTGAAGTAGGGGCGCGGGCTCGCGAGGTTTCGGTGGGGACGACAATGACGCAGTGGGACTGCTAGCTTTTGACCGGCTCGGCCCGGGACCGAGACGGAAAGAGTTGAGGAGAGAGACGGTGAAGAAGGGTGGCGAGGAGCAGTCCAAGAGTTAGCGGCTAGCGGCGTCGGCGGGGCTAGGCACGGGGCCAAGGCGACGTCGAGCGGTCACACGGGATTTTGACTGAACACCTTGCGGGTGTGAACGGGTGTGAGTTGGGGAAAACGGAGGTTGAAGACGATGCATAGTGGAGGGGAATCGGACGGCTACGCAGCGGGAGGGCCACGCGGTAAGCATAAGGCGACTTGGCATGGCTCACACGCAGCGCGGGCGTGCGAGGAGATCGGGCGGCGGACGAGCTGCGCACTGCCCACATGGTGGCTATCCAGGGGGCAGGCGCTCACACGATTTGGCGAGCGAGCAAGAGGATCAACGGCAGGTGCGCGGTGCCCGGGCCACGTGGCACCGATCCGTGCAGTGCAGCGGCTCACGCACGAGAGTGATGGGAGATCAACGGCAGCCGAGCGAGGGCACGAGGCACGTGGCGGGAATTGGCAGGGCGCGTGCGATACTGGGCCGAAAGAGGAAGGGGGCGGCCCAGTGATACAGTGGTCCTTGGTATTTTTCTGGGGTTTATTTGGTTGGTTATTTGAGGGCTTTGCTTGGAGGTTTGGATTTCAAAATTCATATTTGAACTCTGAAATTTTTTTTAGGGAGATTAAGGGAGGATGTTTCAAGAGGAATAATTGATATTTTTGGAGTAGTTTGTATTCAAACTTTCAGAGGATTTCAAAGGAGGGATAGACTCAAATTCAAATTAAATTCTTAATTTGAATTTGTGATCGCCTATAGGGATTTCCGAGGGGGAAATTCCAACGGGCCGATGGTGGAGATATGTTATATATATATATATATATATATATATATATATATATATATATATATATATATATAGACATACACACACACATACACACATATGTGCAAATGGGTATATATCTCTATATAGGCTTAAAGGAGGAATTAATGGTGAGACAGGGTGGAAGATTGATACATGTATTTATGCATGTATACATTTACATATACATATATATATATATATATATATATATATTGGTGGAAAGAGATTTTTGAATAGAGGTTGATGCCCAAGCTATATTATTTAACTTGGGATTTCATTTGGGGATTCAAGGAAGAGAGAAAACAAAGGAATTTTTAGGAGGGAAATATTCGAACAACGGAACAGATATTGAGGCGAAGGCTTTTAAGAAAAGATCAAAGGACTTTGTCATTAGGGTTTTAGGAACGATGTCTAGATACGACGATTCGACATCAAAGATTATTTTGGAACATGAGTTTTTGAAAGGAGGGATTACGAGATCAAGGCAAAGAGACAAACTGAAATCCAGGCACGACATACAACACAGCGCACAAGATCGAAATTTTCACGAGTAGATTTTAGTAAAATATAGTTTAACGTATCGCTAAAAGCGGAGCGTTACATGTAAATACACAAATCATGGAATCACTAATAGTGAAAACAGTAGTGATAGTCGATACACTGGTATTACTTCGAAATGGGATTCAAAATAGCCACACCTAAAAAGTAACATACACAACAATTCTATAATTCTTCGTCCTTTTTCTTGAGATAACGCGGAAAAGTATTTTTTTTCTATGGCGTATGATTTGATACTTGCCAACATGGAATAGAGACTCGCACTTGAGAACTTTTAGGGGTGGATCTAATGCTTTCCCTATAATTGGAATTCCTCCTTTTAGTCAGATACTACCATTTACTTTGGGAAGTTAAAAACCAAAGGACTACTTTTCCCAAGTCAATGTTTCAAATAATTTAAATCAGATTGCTCTAGTACGATGGATCGAAGGGGTGCTGCCCGGCTGCCAGAGGAAATTAAAGACGATAGAAGAGTTCGAGATATAAGGAAATGGTTCAGTTCTAGAGCCAAAGATCGTAGTTCTCAAACGAGCACTTGAAAAGATTCTGGAGGATCCTCGGATTATAACCACTGACTCACGTCTTACCACGGCATTACTCTACCACTAAGTAAAAAAAAAAGCCCTTTATCGAATTTGAACCGATGACTTATGCCTTACCATGGCATTACTCTCCCACTGAGTTAAAAGGGCTTCTCTACTAAAAGTACATAATACGATTGTTTCAATCATAAAAACCAATAGGGTACGCGTGATGCGTCACATTCACACAGAAACTCATAAGTAGGACGGTTGACGAAGTTCAGTTCAAGTGACCAACCCCGACGATTGATCCTGCACATTATGTCACAATTCCTGCATACATAGACACAATGTTTAAGATTTAGAACATATATACAGTAGGAGCTTGTGCTGTAGTTACCTTTCCACTTGCAAGGAGTTTATGGATGGATAAGTCTCCCTTCAGGCCATTCAGGACAATGTTCAATTTGTTCATAATCTGATATAGTTAACCCGTCATGTGCTCCCTCAAAGTGCCATACCCAATTATCTGAAGGATCTTCTGGTCTCCCCTCCAGAATGCTGCTAGTGTTATCTGTGTGCCCCTTCAAGGCTTGCAACCTGTCCATAACACCATCTTCGAGCTGACCTGGTTCATTCCTTGCTGCTTGGCATTGATTAATGGTGTCATCCAATTATCTTATATTACTGTTACGGAACATGAAATCTTTGTGAGCTAATGCCACCTGGTTCATGTCCACGCCCAATATATCTTTAAACACCGCATAGAAAGGAGAATCAGTATCAACATTAGTTTTACTTGATTTCACCCGCTCTTTGATGGTTTCCACCACTACAGAGTTCATGCTATCATCACCAGACTTCAAAGTACCCACACTAACCGCAGAAGTACTATCAAAACCATTTGTTTCGTTGTTATTACTTGTTTCCTGCTGCTCATCACTGCCCTCACAAAAGGAATATATACTATCACCACAGGATTTCAAAACTCTCAGTTGAGTAAAGACACCAGCCTCAACCTCATTTGCAATGCTTCTATTTACTTTAGGAGATTGTCCATCACCAGTTTCACCTCCCTCAGGTAGCAAGGTTGCGCTACAGATAGTGTTTTCTTTCACATGGTTTTATTGTTTGCTAGGGTCATCAAGCACTTCAGCACATAATGAGCTCTTGGATTTGGACAAGCTAGAGGCTTGGTCATCTAATGGAACATTAGGAGCCGCACCTTCAAGATTATTTAACTTTTAAAGCTAGGGGATGTTAAAAATTGTTGATACAAATCAAGATCTCCTTAGTAGGCATGCAAAAATACTGACCTGTTTGCTGACTGTGACATTTCAGTGCAAGTTCCATACGGGCAAGCTGAAGTTCATACTTGAGTTTACCACATGGAAGCTTCTGCTTCGATCCACAGATTCTTATATGCTAGCACTTGTGCATCTTTAATATTGCCAGACTTATTTTCCTCTGTAGATAGATCCTACATAAAAGGGTAATGTAAGCACATGTCTTGTTCAGACTAAGCAGTGCCCGACAATATTTTGAAGTTAGTCCAGGATATTAATCAATACCTGTAAAATAGATGTTCTGAAATCTGTGCTAATGTCCGATGGAACAGGTTCAGCAAACTTTTAAGACTGGCAAGTGTTCCCATCACAATTCATCTTTTCCGATTTTGATTGAAGGTGGTTGATATTGTCATGATCATCATTTAATAGACCCTTGCGTGAGACATAGCGTAAGCTTAAATGAGACAAGCAATAATGATTAGCATTTTCAGTTAACATAATTCCAAAAGTGGATCTTTGGCAGAGTTATTATTAGATATGGAAGTCAACATCAGTGTGCTAGGCATTAAGTTTCTTCAGATCATACAGGGATCGTGTTCAGGCTTAAAATGGAATATCAGTCAATGTGAATGACAGATCATTCATTCACCATGACATCACAATATAACGGTAGCTATTTTTAGCACCTTCAGAAGAAAATTTGAAGTGAGGATAAAAACATCACAATTAGCAAAACCATGTACAAGGTAAAAGCTAACCAAGATAAAACTAAAACGAGAAAAAGTTCAACACTGACGTGATATGAAGCATAGCAGTTAAATACAAGTTCCAAAACTTCTACTGATTTCAAGTTGTACAATCAGTACTCATGAAAACATAATTTTAATCAGTATGGATAAGGTAATGTTCACAAATTAAATAAATATTATTCTTTTCTTAAACCAGGAATTGTGTAAGAAAGAGTCTGTATCATACCTTGCTTCTTTTTGGACTCATAGAACTGATATTTTGTATGGCAGATTGAATAAGTTCTTGATAAGATTCACCCAACTCGTAATCACCATTGCAACTAGATAGAAGTACTACTGACAAATTGTATATTGACTTGATTAATTCTGCATGAGACTTGCATCTGTAGGTGACATTCTCAGAAGATACCTTCAAGTCCTCCTGAACAAGTGGGTGACGATAAGATAAAGGTTCCTGACCTCTGCTCATTGGCATTTCAGAACACAGATTTTCCTGTGTCAGTGCAACTTTATGAACATAAGAAGTAATTCCCTGAAGAGTTTCTTTTGTCAAACTCTTAGCATGTGGAGTAGTAGAAGAACAGATATGGTTTGAAACTTTTACAACAGATTCTTCACTTATACTCCCAACATGATCGCCAGTGTTTCCACCTAACATTATGGATTTATTAGTTTTGTCAGCATGATAAGCACTTTCCTGCTGGCATGGCATTACCACATGCCCAGAATCATCTCCTGGCTTATATGTCCAAGATTTCTCTCTTCTATTGCCTTGTTCATCAGACACACATTCACTATCTGCCATAACGTTGCAAGATCCAACATCAAATGGGAGTATATGTTTGTGAACTTCAGACTTTTTGTACTCTGCAGGCAACTTAAATGATGAAAAATAATTTATGCAGAAAGGTAGAGAAGGATCATTCAGAGGATTTAATGCTTCATTATGCTCAGAAAATAACCCTGCATTCTTCGTGCTAAACCCAAAAGGCTTCTGGGAACTAGTGAAGTCACCTGGGCCATTAGCAGAACATGAAGTTCCATTATTTTCCAAAACACCAAATGGTAGCCGACGTGCAGATGTTGTCCCTTTCCAACAAGGTGAATCAACAAGTTTATTTGCCTCAGGTAACTTGGTAAAATTAACGTGACTCCGAGGAAGTCCATCTTTAGACTGAGGAACTTTGGAATATGATGCTTGTGAGCTTAAATCTGGTTTCACTTGAAAAGAAGGTTGTGTAGGTCTTCCAGTTATAGAATAGTCACCAGCATTATAGATCTCTCCAGAACTACTAAGTAAATAGTTTCCCATTATTCCCATACCATTAGCAGAGCTGTTCCAGTTGCCACAATGTCTATATGCAGTGTGAAATCCAACATGATCTTTCTGCTCATTCGACATGGTATCAAAATGACCGAGATTAAACCTACATGGATTTGCATATTGCAGGAATGGACCCTCCAAAACAGGATCACTTGGTGACGGATCTGTTTTTGTCATTCCACACATTACAGGTGAGGCAGCAACAGATGGCATGGATAGGCCATAATTCAAAGATGTTGAGCAGGACGGAAGATGTGACAGGTAGTTATTATAAGAATAATGGTCATCAGATTGATGTATGGGAGAGGGTTCTGTGTCTAAGCAATCAATTATATTGGGAAACAGAATAGGCTTGTGGACAACTGATGATCCAATATCACTGGACGCAGCTGCTGAATTTCTTTGGTGAATTACTGGAATTTTCTCTTCCAACCAGCTTGATCTTCCTGTTGTTGAGGGAATCAAGGGATGCAGCTGCTTGATGGTACTAAATTGATCCTCCGAGTATATATTGTGCAGTGCACTATCGGTAAACAGAAATCCATTGGTGTTCGCGATACCTGCAAATTAATTTGGTTGATGTCAGCTACAGGGAAATTTTTGTCAAAGCTTTGGTGACAATATATTGCTATTTATTATATTTATACAGTAAGATAGCAACAAGAGAAATATGAACAATCAGATGCCTCCATATGAACATACATGCAACCGAATATTTTATGTCATTCACAAGGTGAAACTCCATGCATTAAAATCTTTACCTATGATGATCGCATAGTTTTTTTAGAAGTAAAATCGCATAGTTACCCACCAGTAATTACGATTGGCCTCGATCGCACACAAAATTCCGGGTAGTGTGACTGCACACCCTAAATCTAACTCATATGAATCAACTACACAGCGTAATGCATAGATTAACCTGTGTAAGATGCATTCCTGAACTGCCACCGCTACCACAACACCAGAACCAATTAATCACGCAGCACAGACACAGCCACACAGGCCTTGCTCACGGGAAAAGGCGCAAGCCGGCTCACCTGCATGCCCGGGCGACGCAATAACGGGGTCCATATAGCTCGCCTGAGGTTCCACCGGAGACAAGTAGCACGACGGCGCGGTGGGGAAGTCAGGCCACGGGGTAGGGGTTCTAGGGCTGTGGGGATTGGGGAAATGCTCAGCGGTGCGGTGGCGGTCGACGGTGAGGGGCGCGGCGGAGGGCCAGGAGAAGGCCGCGTGCGGCTGCGACGGCAGGAAGAGCCCACGATCGCCGGAGTACGGCCTCATCTCGCTGCCTCGCCTCGCCTCGCCGCGCCGCTCGGGGTACGGAAGGCACGGGGTGCGAGTCGCGTCTGCGAAGCGTGTGCTTCCGATTTCAATTGGGCCGGACGCCATCACGCAGTATACAACGCCGCGTGGGACACCCGAGATGGGCCTACTGGGCCTGGGTCGGGCCTCGGCCCAGTAAGAAAAGCAAATATTTTTTTTGTTGGGCCGAGAAATTCAGGTTAAATTCAGGCCCGGTTACGCGTGACACGCAAAGAAAGATTCACGACGCGACGGGAGCATCGTCTTCTCGCAGCTGCTGTTGTTGGCCACGTCGTCGCAAACTGCCTTTCTGATCTGATCAGTTGATCAATCTCATCACCTAAACCTGAACAAATTCCTCGGTTCCTGCTTGCTTAGTAGCCAAGGAATAATCCGACGGGGGTGCATAAAGCGGCAGCCACGCCGGCAGAGGCCAGCCTTGCCGTGGTGTCTAGACATAATATTCCCCCGGCCGGCGCGGCTGGCTGCCGGGTGGCTTGGGCGCTTGGCTAGTGCACCGGGAATCTCACGGCCGGCAGAGCCGCCGTGTAAATTCGTTGCTATCCGAATCCCCCGGCATCACCACGCCGCTGTTACTGTCACCTGCCCCCCGCTTTCTTTCTCACCTGCATGCTACTACTCGATCCACCCGTCAGCTGAAAGCCTAGTGCAATGGATGAATCCATCAGCTGAAAGCCCGTGGTATGCTGCAGCAGCTAGCTAGAGTGAGGGAGTAGCACTGGCTAGCTTAGCTAGCTAGCTGCCTGCTTCTGGATGATGGATAAGGGAATGGATGCCATTCTCCTAGCAAGAGAGGAGAGGAGACATATGCGATGCAGATGAATTGCAGGCGTGCATGGATGGAATTGGCTAGGGGATTTTACTTAATTCGCTTGCGACGCCTTTAGTTTTGCTGCCAAATATTCGAGCAAGTTGGAATGGGTGGTGCGGTGATCTGGTCATGTGCCCCCCTTTCTATCTGGTATCGTAGAATATTGCAAGTGGACAGATGGTAATTTACGGAACGGCATTACGGATAGATGTTAATTTACGGAACAGCATTACGACAGGTGGTTTTCTCAGGTTTTTCAGGTAAGCACAGCTGCACAAGTAACATAATACTATATAACTATCCCTTAAAACATTGGAAGAGGTTTGTCTCATGAAATTTTGCATATCTGCGTGACTGCATCTCCTGTTTGTAAAGTTCAGGAACAGCAACAAATTGCCTGTGCTTATTCCTTTAACTTCCACTATACATAAAAAGGTGTTTCAAGAGTGCGACAACTTAAAAGGACAGAAAGAAGTTTATCTACTATGGTCTTCTAAAGCAGAGAGTTGGCAATTTGATATTTTAAGATGCAGACGCAGTGAACTTCCTCTAGTTTTACTTTTAACCCCTTCATTTGCAGATTACAGAGTGTCCTGTGAGCTCAACTTCAGCAGTAAGCAAGTATTTCTAGCTTTTTGATATTCTCATCTTTTAGGATACGTTACTTTGCACCTTGAGGTGCAGTTCTTCCGGTGTTCTGCCCTGACACACAGTACTTGTGTTTCTTCAAAGAAGCACTGCCTTTTCCTCTAAATCTGACTTTGTGTTCAGATCTGATTCCAACATGGCACTGCATTCCATTCTAAATATTGCTTATCTTCAGATACAGCATAAAAATTACTTACTGGAAAAGAAAAGTATATTGTATACCAAAATGAAATTTCCTGAGGATTTTTACAGTACTACATCCTTTCAAAAAAACATACCTGTCGTGGAAACGATAAAGCAGAGCATATATTAGGGAAAAGATAGGAAAATTTGTTCTTTCAGAAAAAAGAAACAAGAAAAAACGATTGGGAGAACTCTATCAGCAAATTAACTTTGTCCCTATCTTCTGTGGCGAGAGCGTTCTTTTTAAAAAAAAATCCTACCAATTTGTTATTAACCACCTAAGGAGTACTTTATTCCATGGAAAAAAAATAAGGCAGCATCAATTTGGATTCTACCGTAAGTTTATCAGAATCATTATCCTTAACATAGACATATCTTCTCCATTACCACTTTTTTTTTGTGAAATACAAAGATTTCCATCACCTGACAGTTCATGTTTTACCAAACGCCAGTTTCATCATTGCAATTTGTTTCATTTTTCATATGGCTATCACCAAGCTAAAATTTGTTCTCTCCTTTTCTTTTAGTAAAGCTAAAGTTTAAATTAGGTGCCTACATGAATAAGATCACCGGACCAGCTGCAAAGGGTGTATATTATCTAAGTCCTTTCAACAACTTTCCCATGAAAGAACCATTCGTACATCCAAAAATAATCCAAATCCCATCATTTCAAGTTTACCCAATGGACTATCCAGCTAGCATCTCAAGGAAAAAAAAAGAGGGACCATCCATCACAACCAATTATACCCCCATTACTTTCATTCAAAAATTATACCCCATTGCTGATCAAGTTGAATACACTTAAACTCAGAGCCCCTTTACAATGCAATATACTATAATATACTAGTGATCCAACAATTTAGATTCGCTCTATACTAGTAAAACTTGTATTTGTAGTATATGTAGTATACATCACTAGCATAACTAGTATAAGGGTATTATAGGAAAATAAAAATGACATATATGTAATTTGATAGTTATTTTCGGTTGATTATTATATATTTTTTATTATCCGAACGCATGGAGATTCGTGCTAGAGGAGATGACATCGGCGTCCAATCGAACAGATTGGAATAGAAACATTTTTTCTGGACTAAAATACCCTTAGTGGCAATGTGCGTATTTTTTATAATTAACACGTCATTTACTAAAATACCTATTCAAATAAATGGTTAGATTTCACACATTCTACCTCCTCCCTATTACGTATATTGTACTGTAAAAGACCTCAAAAGGGAAGTCTGAGGGAGCGATGTACAATGATTATGGTGAGCAATAAGAAATTAGGAATCAATGGCTGATACTTAAAGTTGAGAAGAAATAAATCTTTCACCAAAAATTTAAAAGATAATCGGAAAGAGTGGCTCTGCTCCGTGTAATCTGAATAAATATCAAACTGAAGAAACATGAAATGGGAGACATGGGACAGGGTCCCAGATTAAATTAAACCAAGACAGGAGAACACTGATCAAAAGAGCAGCTTTAGGTTTAAGTTGCTTAATTAGTTGGCATAATGAGGACAAGGCCATAGCCGAAAGAATTTGCCGCTGGGCTTATTATAATCATCAGATAAGGCAGGCACTGTTCTTAACAGTTTGACCATTGAGGCTTCAAATATTTCATCTAAGAGAGATCATACAATTAATGAAGATCACATAGCACATGTTCGCCGCATGAATTCCCGGCGCCGCATGTCAAGTTGCACTACGTTCAATTCGATTACGTGTAGCGCATTTCCTGGTAACACATTACTAGCACTAAATCACTAGCTAATTAACCATACATCAGCAAATGATTCGAAATTAGTTTTTCCACCGAGGTATGCACTGTGACCCATCCTATGCAAATTCAGCCACTAACAACTATTTTAGCCTTCCCTACCTGTCATGTCAACTCAATTATTTCACAAGAAAAAAAAGACTAGGCAGGTAGCTAGATGCTCTGATAAAAGCACTATTATTGTATCAACACTGTGAGAGGTTCCAAAGCTGGAATAAACACAAGAGCAAAATGCAGAAACCAACAGACAGGATAAAAATTACACAGAGAAAGAAAGGGAAAAATTTCTCTCAGAGTCACAGAGACTAAGTTAAGAGCACATGCAACAGTGGTGCATGCTCTGCATACAAAAGCTTGGACAGAATAAGCACAAGGCATAATATCATCGAGGGAGGCACGAGCTTTGGAACTCGTTCCAAAGCGCGCCGGCTTGAAGTCTGAAGAAGAGAAGAAAAGAGTCTGAAGATTTTTCAGAATATTTCAGAAACTTTTCCTTTCCTCCCCAACCTGACATATATTCCTCCAACAAACACTTTTCCTGCCTTCTGCACCACTTCTCCAAACCGGTCAGTCACTAAGCAAACACTGAAACACTTCTTTGCAGAGAAATCAGTCACTAAACACTTGATGAAACCTGCATTTACACACTGATAGTGTCCCTGAGTGTTTAGCAGGCGTTGCAATCGAGCGTGAGTTCGGAAGAAAAAAAAACTAATGACACCTCGCATGCGTGATTCTGACCATTGTTTTGCTGCTGGACAATTGGCATTGCAAAGAAACATGTAGAGACGGGAACACTGAAATGTGAACTTCACCAAAGACACTCGCTGCCATTCGTGTCCGTTCTGATGCAAAAAGGCTAGACACAGGCATCATTCGCCAGCTCATTTCCTGCATCTTGAGAATACTCCTAGTTTCTCTTTTTCTAGCATAATTAGTAGTTACCTGTAACAAGATTCCAAGGATTAATCCACGGATGATGTGGCAGAACAGGTGTACTGGATCAATCGTACACCCTTTCCTCACAACCGGGGCCCCCCATTCACCCCCATTTCAAGCATTAAAATGAGGGGGAAGGGCAAGGGTTCTACACTACACTGCCACACCCTCTTCTCCTCTTCTCTTCATCCTGGATACCATTCTCTTCCACAAGAAAAAGCCTATAAAAAAGTATAAACTATTGCACCACCGGGCAAGGCAAGGGCAGTGATCGAAGATAATAAAAGCAGTAGTAGTAGCAGAAGCAAGAAACACTTGTGTGCAGTGTTAACTCCGAGCGAGCAAGCTACCTGAACAAGCTACAAGCCAAGCATTTTTTTTTTGTTCTCCTTGCAGTTGCAGTTGAAGCAGGAAGCAGCAAGCTTAACCCTCTTGGCTAAGATTCTGGTTAACCTGCAGCGAGGTTAGCTTAGCTTAGCTTGCCGGAGCTTGACGTGCACTCCTCTGTCTTTTCCTGTGGTATAAGTTGGTGCGACGGTGAGCCGGCCATGTCGACCGTCTCCTCCGCTCTGTCGTCGTTCCTGTACTGCTGCTTCTACCCCACCGGCGGCCACCGGCACGGCCACCGCGCCGGCGCGTACTACTACAGCAGCCACCCGACGAGCACTAACACGTACTACTACGAGGGCGGGCTCGCCGGACGCAGGATGGGCCGGAGCAGGCCGCTGTCTTTGCAGGTATCTTTTTTAGCTTGTTTGTTGTCAGACTGTTACTTTGCTGCTCTGTTCTTCGCTTCCTCTGTTTAGCTATGCTACGCACGCGAAAGACGGACAGATTCTTTGTTCAGATGAGTTCGTATTTGCAAGCACATCAACTCGGTCTATGCGATTGCGACTAGTCATGTTCAGATTATTCTCCGCCCATTTTTGTCCGCCACTACTGATACTATCTCCTTAACGCTAACTAAATTAAGGAGTATTATGTATTCTGCATGTCGTTATAAGTCACAGGTCCTGTTTAAAAAGCTGCTAGAATTTTCAGACTGCAGAAGCTCTCTAAACAATCTAGATTTTTATCCCGATTATGAGAATTGTTATTGTAGAATTCAAAAACTAAATAGATGTTTATTTTCTCACGAGAGAAGCCAGCTGCTTATTAGAATGTTTAAACTCGCTAAACATGACCACGGTAGCATATACTCATACTCGTAATCAGGCTGTTCCGATAATTTGTGCCCGTTGCTGGTTAGAACAGCCCGTAAACCAAGCTCATGCATGCGTGCTAAAAAAGAGAGCGAGAAAGGTTGAAAAAAAGGAGGCAACTCACACAGGACTAGGAAAACTTTTCCCTCGGGTGCCGCATGCGCCGGTATTGGAGCCAGTAAAATTGTAGCACTAGTAGTAAAATACTGTATCGTTCATGCGTGCGAATGAATTGCTGCATGCGAGTACAGTAAAATATGAACGGTTGTATCTGCTTTTTTTCCCCAGACAGTGGAGCTCAAGGTTCGGATGTGCTGCTCGGGCTGCGAGAGGGTCGTCAAGCATGCTCTCATGAAGCTCAGAGGTACAAATCTCACTCACTTGCAGTCAAAAAAGTTCAAATTTTGACAGCTAATTTAGTGATACGAATCCATGCAGGGGTCGATTCGGTGGAGGTGGAGCTGGAGATGGAGAAGGTGACGGTGACGGGGTACGTGGAGAGGCACCGGGTGCTGAAGGAGGTGAGGCGCGCGGGGAAGAAGGCGGAGTTCTGGCCAAACCCCGACCTGCCGCTCTACTTCACGTCGGCCAAGGACTACTTCCACGACGAGGAGTCCTTCCGCCCCAGCTACAACTACTACCGCCACGGCTACAACGGCGACAAGCACGGCCACCTCCCGGAGCCCCACCGCGGCGCCGACCCCGTCAGCAACATGTTCAACGACGACGATGTCAACGCCTGCTCCATCATGTAGCAGCTGTAACCGTAACAGTAATCCATCCATGGCCATGGCCATGGCGCATGCAAGCACGCACGCACGCACGCGTGCATGCACCTCCATGGGAGCTACTAGTACTAGTAGCTAGTAGTAGTAGGGTAACTTGGGGGGTGAGATCGAGGAGAGATCGATCGAGTGTGATCATTGTGTGTTCTCCCTTGTGCTCGGCGCCTGCTGCCTGTGGGGCTGTGGTGACAGGTCAGCTAGTGTGTGCCCATGTAAACCGATGCTAAAGTCAAGTCAGCGTGGCAATATCGAATGAGTAGTGGCGCCCTTTACGGGTTACACAATGGAAAAGCAGGCTCTGTGACTGTACGTAGAACTTGCTACTATTCTCTGTCTGAAATTGTCAATGGCCACAAAGCTAAAGGAGTATTTGTGAAAGCTTAACTCTTCAGTTCTTGATGTTCCTCGATGTGATGCAGAGCAGAGAGACGAATGGATGCCAGCAATAGAGGGTATCTTGTTTGTACTATACTCCAGTAGCTAGCTAGCAGCAGCTAGGTTTGGTCGTTGGTGATTGTGGCTATGCCAGTTATATATTCTCCACTGCTGGCTGCATCTGCATCATGGTTGATGGATACTGCTGACTAGCCACCATAGAGAAAAATAAAAGCCTGGGAAATAGGAAGGGAACATGATGGAGTTCATGGTGTTCTTGGAGCCTGCAAAACATCCACCAGCTGCCAAAATGCAGCCGCCAACAATAGTAGCCTACAATTAAAAGGCTTGCTAGCTTCAAGCCTTCAACTCAAAATTAAACTTTCCAAGGGCAATTGAGGTGGTGTTCTTTTTGAGCTGTGGCTTATGGTTTGTGTCTGAGTTTTGTTAACATGCTTTCTGAAACGTAAAACGGTGTTTTTTTAAACAACTTTCTATATATAAGTATCTCTAAAAAATTAAATAGTTTCATTTTTCAAGTTTTTAATAGTTAATACTTAATTAATCATATACTAATGATGTTTCTTATAAACAAGCCATACCCATAAGTTGATTCAAGGTTTGCTTCCAACTTTACCAGATATACAGGCACTCGATTCAAAAATTCCACTCTCAAACCATGCATAAGACACACGAACGTTTGAATATAAGAATTCACTCCCAACACATAAGATAGTTTTTGAGTATAAAAAAGGTATTTCATCTCACCATAATCAGGGCTTTCGAAATAAATTCAGGTGGTTTTTGTGGTATCCAAAGCTCTTTTTCATACGGTTCTCCATTTGCAGATCCATTCATGTGTGCAGGATGGAAATTAAAACTAAAATCCCGGCCCATATGCGTAAATTGGGCCGAGATGAGGGCCCTTGAGTAGTCCATGGACCACGGGTGAAGAAAAAAAACACAAAAAGAAAAAAAAAACTGTGGCCGATCTCCTCCTCACCGCACGGCAAGGCTCCTTTCCCCTTTCCCGCAAGGCTTCCACGCGGACGAAACCACGCCCGTTTCCCAATTCCCAATCCCGAATTCGATTTCTCCGATAAATTTTCGGTTGATTGCGGTCGAGCCTTCGCAATCCTCTCGCACGCATCCGTTTGCCGCATCACGCCCTCGCGCGCCGCATCTCTTAGTTCGATTTGATCTGATTCTTCTGCCTCGTCCGGCGCCGGCGCGCCCCTGGTTGGCGAGGAGGAGGTGGTGGTGGGGGTGGGTGGTTTTTTTGCGGCCATGGCGGCCTCGACGGCGACGGCGGTGGCACCGGACTGGTGGGACGACGTGAACAACTCACCGCTGTGGCAGGACGGCACCTTCCACGCCCTCGCCGTGCTCTACGGCGCCGTCTCATTCGTGGCCCTGGTAAGCCCTAGCCTTACGGGATTATATCATCCTGCTTCGCTCTGTCGATTCCACTAGAATCAATTTTAGGTTTTGAAACATGGGGTATTCTGAGGATAATAGGCCATGTAGCCGAGCAGTTTGGAAGTTTTGTCTTCAACCGAGGGCATCGATTTGATTAAGCTGATGAGCTGTGCGGGACTGGGAACTATCATTATAGTTGCCGTATGTTTGAATTGTTATAGTGATGGAGCCACACGATATCAGTCTCATTTGGCTCTTTTGCCCTTTCGGGTGAATTTTTGCAGGTCCAATTGATCAGAATCGAATGTAGAGTACCCGAGTATGGATGGACGACACAGAAGGTGTTCCATTTCCTGAACTTTATTGTGAACGGCAGTAAGCACATTATTGCACTCTCCCACCGCTTCATTTGTACATGCAGCTGTTCGGTACTTCAGTTTGTGATTTTTATTTGGGCTGCTTTATGTCAGTGCGGTCAATCGTGTTTGTGCTCCGGAGAAATGTGCAACTTGTGCAGCCTGAGGTTTGTGGGGAACAGTTCGTGTTTCTCTGTCTTGTTTCTGCAATTGTTTCTAAGGTGCAGAGTAGGACTGATGCGTAACCATATGGCATTGTAGATATTTCAACATGTGCTCATTGATTTTCCGGGCCTTGCATTCTTCACAACCTACGCTCTGTTAGTTCTCTTCTGGGCTGAGATTTACTATCAGGTTACTTTTGCTTGGAGATATTTTGCTATTGCCCCATGGGTGTTTCTGTTCTCATTGGTTCATGATGGCATTTGCTAGGCACGTGCAATGTCAACTGATGGGCTCAGACCAGCTTTTTATACAATCAATGGAGTGGTCTATGCAATTCAGGTGACCTTTTTACTGTTGAGCTAAATTGCCTTTGTGTTCTCTCTACGAACTTGTACATGGAACTCCTTAGCATGACAGTAGGTAATGCTTCGCTGTACGGATTATCCATTGATAATGTAAACTGACTGAATAAGCAGCAATTGATTTGGTATATTAGATAATATGATATCAGAAAAAGGCCAAACTGAGAAAATAATGAAAATGCTATCACAAAACCCTGGAAATAAGTTAGTTTGCATGATTCCACCTGACTAAATCTTGACTTGATAATGGACAAGTAATCATCATTACACACACAGTTTAATTTATTGTGGAGACAATGATGGCTGTTAACCTGTGGGGAGACTACTTTCTGTTGTGCTACATTTTGGTGGGCATGGATGTCAACCTACCACTTGCCATTCAGAGCAATTTTCAGTGTGGCATATGTTCACAAATTGCTACCCTTTTGAGAGCATCTTTCAATACGTAAAATCACACAACGTTTTGCCACCTGTCCTTTTTTAATTAGTTTTGGAATGATCTGACCTTTGTATAATTTCAGATTGTACTTTGGCTGGTGTTGTGGTGGAAACCAGTTCAAGCAATGGTCATCTTGTCTAAGATGTTCTTTGCAGGTAAATCTCGTGCCATTTGTCTTGTCTTGCAGTTAGGATGGTTTTTTATTTTGACTGAGAGGTTGTGGATAGCATCACTGGAGCTAGATAGAAAGAAAAAAAAATCTGACCACAAGTTCAAAAAAATTCATGCATAGTTTTAGTTCCTCACATCCACTAAATACTAATGAACATGAACAAAGTACATTGAGTTGTGATGAACAAGGCACAGTGCAATTTTAATTTTTCTTGTTATACATGATAATTTATCGTTTATTCTACTAATACCAAGTTATTTGTCAGCGACATCCTTATTTTCTGCCCTTGGATTTCTTCTCTATGGGGGGAGGTAAGCTGTCCTCGTTTTTCTTTTCTGTTGTTGTTTTTGGGTTTGTCTTTTGAAATATGGCTGCAATGATAATACAAAAAAGGAACCACCTCATATATTAGTACTATAAAAGTCAATAAATTATACACCGCTAGCATCCCTGCATCGTACAATATGCGGATGTCTCTGAAGTTATTTCCCACACACTACTCATGTCCATGTGCTTTTGTACATGAGATTATTTGGAAATTGGAATTGGGCATTGCTGGCTGGCTATGCAGTTATTGGGTACTGGTTGTGGTGATTATATTGATAGCATGTGTTACTGCAATTTTGTGGTTATCCTTGTAGGCTATTCCTGATGTTACAGCGTTTCCCTGTTGAATCAAAAGGAAGGCGTAAAAAGTTGAATGAGGTACTATCTTCTATCATTGGCATCACTTCCAGAATTAATACTTTCGATAATTTGCATTTCTAACACATCTCCTTTCACACAGGTTGGATATGTGACTACCATATGCTTTTCTGGCTTCTTGATCAGATGTGTAATGGTAGGTCCTATGTCAATATTATCTTAGGGAGGTCTCCAGACTTTAATTACTTCACTTAATTAGAGCATCTTAACAGATGTGCTTCAATGCGTTCGATAAAGAAGCCGATCTTGATGTTCTGAATCATCCAATCCTAAACTTCTTCTACTACTTGGTATGTTTTTCTGTTCACTTGTCTGATACTCAACCTTGCAGCCTTATACATTGCATTCGTTTATCTGATGGCATTTATTTCTTTGATCTCTGCTAATCTCAATTGTCATTTAATGCTAGAGGCTCTGCATTGGTTATTTTAATTTGCCATGTTTGATGTTCACATCGAGGAAAGCATTTGTTACATAATTTTAACTGGTGTGGCAGCAAACAAGGCATAAGGCTCGAATGTAATATAAACTTGTGAAAGATATGTTTCTTTTGCCATGTTTGTGTCCTAATAAAGTAATTGTGCTTACAAAAAGTGCTGAACTGAAAATGCTGTCGAGAATGTGACTAAAAGAAAAATGGTTATGGTACATTATATAAAACATGTGAGGAAACTAATAAAGTTATTTTTTTTGGAGAACCGCAGAAGTATCTGTCCATAAGCATTCGAAACTATAACATATTGATTTTACTGAACGAGTTAAAGAAAAACTTTTGTTGCTGGAGTATCTTCGGATTTTATATAGTAATCGAGACTCAAGATAGTCACTGCCAGATTTATTTAGCTTTTGCAAGAATGGCCATTAAAAAATGGCTTGGCGAGAATAAACTGCAAAACATATTCCTTTGTTGTGTCGTTTTGAATATGTCCAGACCAATAATTGTACCGATATGCTTTGTTGATAGCATTCACTTTCCCTTTGGCAGCTGGTTGAGATTGTACCTTCAGCTTTGGTGTTGTTCATCTTAAGAAAACTACCACCTAAACGGGGAATCACACAGTACCATCCAATCCATTAGATCAGTCTGGGGAATCCCCGATGTTTCCTTCTGAATTGTTCCTTCAAATTGGTAAGTACAGAAATGTAAATCTTAACCACGGATTTCTTTGTAGGTAACCTTGCTAAGCTTTTGTGTGAAAAAGGTTCAACAAAAGTCGGGGATTTATATAGTTTGTAAAAAGTCTAACATAACATCCTGCCATCCCAGATTCGCGCTGTTGCTGTAATGCGACCTACAGAGTGTTCTGCAACTATAGGTTTTCTTCTGTAAACTAAGGACAAATGTGCTTTGTTAATTTGTTTGATTGTTTCTAACAATGCCAGCTTTGTTTGATTGTTCCTGATAATAATACCCCCTTGCACACTTCCTCCTGAGTCTCCCCTACAACCTCTTCATTTTACACACTTCCTTCATATTGGGCCATGTTAACATATGTAAACTTGAGCAACTGATTTTCCATATGTGGGAAGTCTACCAATGAACTAAAGAGAAGAAGACATCCATGTTTTGCTATCAAAGATTGCAACTCTAGGTTTTGCCACCCCCCAAAGGTGTTTTCATTTTACACAATTTGCTAATTTTGATGTATTACTTGTAGTCCTTATTCCAATCCGGGAATCATTGGCAAACTGACAAAACCGCCTTAGCCGAAACTGGTTAAACCTGACCAGATGTGCTGAGCCCTTAACATTGAAGAAATTTATTCAGCAGGAGTATCAAATTTCAATCGCTCGGTAATGAAAAAAAAAGGATGTCTTTGGGTGGCAACGAGCTAGGCCTCAGGCCCTCGGGGTTGCTTCCAGTGAAGCAATTTAGGCCAGAGCCAGTTTGGTCGATCCCCAAATGATTTTCTGATCAAAGAAAAAGGTTAAAAAAAGAAAAAGAATACATCAAAGATGACGAATCATGAGTAAAACGGCCTTTAAGCAAATCATATTATGAATAGTGGCGGATCATATTACGAAGAGTAGCAAATCCTAGAGTTGCAACCTTTATGAGAGGCAAACAGGATTAAGGGGGTTGGAGAAAATAACAGTCCTCCAACTACAAGTTAGCAGTGTTATTACGTGGAAGGAACAGATGAGCCTATCAAAAGAAAACGAAAGCACTCACCTGTCAATCATGTCGACAGCTTGTATACTACCGGGAGCATCAAATTCAGAGAACCATATGAACAGGTTGGCCAATTGACAGGACAGCGGAATGGAGACTTGGAGAGGGTATAAACAAGCTCATCTTAGCTACAGAATAGTACTAGTATTACACTAGAGGCTTCTATTCTGACTGGTAGGTGTGTGCTGTTGTTGGGAACATCTCAATCCAACTGCCATTCCCGTGCTGGTGAGTGGTGAACTGGTGACTAGTGACTTAGAGTAGCGTTAATCGCGTTGGGTCAACCCTGCTGAACTTTCTATGAACTACTGTACGTCTGAATCACCAACTCTTCTTTCCTTGTCCGGGACAAACTCTGGCGAAATTCTTACAGTGGCGGAGGCAGAGGCATCATCCAGCCCAGGTGACTAAGCTGCGTAGCTTGACTACTTTCTCCTTTACGGATGACTACTTTCTTGTCTTTTATGAGTATGTTTTTTTGAACCACTTAAATGATGTGTTTTTTTAAAAAAATTTTATATAAAAGTTTCTAAAAAAATTATATTAATTTATTTTTTAAGTAAATCATATGCTAATGCACTTGTCTTATTTTATGTGCCATCGAAAATCTAAGTCATTACTTACATTGGTACTTACCCTAAAGCCCTGTTTAGGAGAGCTTCTTCTGGTTACAGTTTATTTCAGAATTTTTGGTTGACGGAAGCTATGTAGATTGTCACATAGATTCTAAGAATCGGTAGTTATAAAATTTAGAAAATAAACTGAAAGCCAGAAGTTGGGTTTTTTATTCTCTCTAAATTCTCACTAGCTAACTTCTTATTAGCTACATGTTAAAATCTTAAGCTCCCCTAAACAAAACCTAACATCCTTTGCCGACGAAAAGACTATCAGTGCTGGCGGCTGAGCGTTGCCCGACCAGCTCGGGAGCTGGCTCCACTGCTGAATTCTTATAAAGATCATGTAAAATTTGAGCATTCCAAATTTCAATTTGAGCATGCAGCACAGGATTCTGGACCAATATAGAAAAATGCTTGGATGCTCTCTCGGATGCCGGCAGGGGGAAGTGATGATCGCCAGGACGGGCGGGCCCAACCGGCAGGACTCGTGTGCAGACACCAGACAGAGTGAGAGATTGCTGTGCTTTGGGCAGCAGAAGTGTGTGTTTATCCGTTCCTCGGCTACCTTTTGACAGCAACAAATGGGTCTCCATAGAAACTGCATGGCCCGCGTGGAGGGGCCAGCGAATTAGCCTGCCATTGATTCTTTGCTTGGATTTTGATGTTCTTGTTCTTTCTTTCTCCTTCATGGCTTCATGCCATCCAAGATGCTCAAATCCGAGTACTGAATTCATGGCTTTGGCATCCACAAGGGGGTGTGTTTTTTTAATCTAATGATAAGATGTTTTTAAAACATGATTCTTTTAAAGTGCATTCTTTGAGTAGCTACCTTCGATGATTAGCTTCTAATCAAAGTGAGGAGTTGGTAGGTTGTACTAAAGACAGCACGCATCGCATGTACAGCAGTGGCAGTACAGCACAACCGTGTAACGTACCCTTGCTAAGGGTGCCTTCGGCTGTGCGGGCTAGGGTGAAATTTTCGGCGCACTTAAAACGAGATAAATTATTAGCGTATGATTAAAAGTTTTAATTATTATAAACTTAAAAAATAAATTTATTTAATATTTTAAAACAACTTTTATATATATAATTTTTATAAAAAACACACCGTTTAGCAATTCGAAAAATATGCTGACGAGCGAGCTTTTAGCATATAACATATACATTTGAACAGTACCTAAACAGGGTTGACAGGGACTGCAACAGATGTAAATGGGACATATACTGCTAATGATACTGTTCATGCATTGATTAGCCGCACACCTTTCAGAAACATTACTGCGATCATGTTATCCTGTGCCAAATTATGCAACAACCACTCCATACGCTATTCAGGTAGTGCCTTTTAACCACCTCGACTATAAAGGATGAGCTTTGGCGGATAAGGCGCGAAAAAATTGGACGAAACAATAAAAATATTTTTATATGTAAAATTTTTACATTTGTATTAGCGGTTTAAACGCTGAAAATAACCCCAAGATCGATTCTAAAATCAAGTTTTAAAATTTAAATTTTTGATGGGGTTAATGAGTCAACTGGTAGACAATGAGAGTAAAACAATAAATAAAAAGCATTAAGCTCTCGGGTGATATTTTTTCCTGCTAATAAAATCTGATGCTCTGTCACTAAATTTTCTTTGGAAAAAACGGCCTAACTTAGCAAACATCCAAACACAAGGTGAAAACCTACAAAGACAACGCTGAACGCTTATAATTTGGAAAGTATGTAGTGGTAGTTGGAAGATCACCATCCAGAAATGTGTTGAGCTCCCAACTTTGGACCTATGTGTTTGCAAGAATTAGTGGACTATGGAGGTAGCTAGTGCCGGCCTTACACTTCTGAATTTTCTTACTCCCTTTAAATTTCGAATTCGGACGGCATGGATGTTGATTGTAAATTAGCTCGTAGTAGATGGTTCTTGGCCACATTATCCATCATAAGCTTACTGCATTTTGTGCCTTCTCGTTGGATTCAATCTCAAACGTGGCTTAGAGCAGTCTACTATGTTGCTTGATCATTAAAAAAAGCACCCGTTTACATTGGGATTATCTCTAAACTAAAATCCACTGTCCGTAAGTTACGAAGTTTTGTCTGAATTCATTGATTACTATCTACTTGCATCTCTGTTCCTGTATATCTGATGTACAGTAATTGCGGTTTGTAAACAACAACATTTCACCTAAGAAATAAAAAATAAGAGGATTTTTACGGTTCTTGAATTGTACCGAGGGATGCTGAGGTCACCGACTAGTCAGCGAGCTTGGGGGAAGGGCTGCACCGCCGCCGTGGAGGATTGATGCAGACGAGCTTCCTTCGGGGAGGGGGATTGGGAGGAGAGACTCAGCGCTAATGGATGTACAATGGGAAAAATCCAAATTTACCCTTCCACTTGATGAACGGATGTGGACGGAGGAAAGATACCGATGCCATCACAAGGGGATTCTAGTACCTCATGGTACCGAGGATCGTCAACCGTAAGATATGGTTCAATGGACGTATAAGATTTGATACCTCCTTCTCTCAAGGACCATAAAAATCCTCAAAAAATAAACACCACAAACTACACTTCTTCTAATCGGGACAGCCAAGCAAAGCCATCCTTTTTGTCAAAGTCATGCACTGTATATCATTAGGTGATTGCATAATTACATAACCTAACCCACTGATTATCCTATGATGTTAGCCATGGAAGAACAACACTGAAAAGGAATGAGAAATAGATAATAGCAAGTTGGTTATTTTAGCATTCTTATTATCTGGGCCTCCCCCACTTAGAAACAATTAGGCATCTTTGTCGGAGCAATTTGTGCTTGATTAGCTGCACATCCTTGTTGTCAGGTAGTTGTACAACACATCCTTCTGTTTCTAAAGGAGAACAGAAAATTAAAAAAAATATTGGAATTGAAATGTTGTAGCTTTTACAACCAGAAACCAAGAATAGTGTTCCCTGAGCTCATGTTTGCAAGCCCAAAAATTGATCATACACCTTTGCAAAGTTGGGGGGCTGTTTGGAACTCCAGAATTTCTTCCATCACTGTGCTCAGGAAATTTACGTTAAACAACTCAATTCTGCAACAACATGAGAAAGGCTGTATCTTCCTTACGAGATTTATGGAATGCACATATCTATATGATTTTCTGTTTGGAGATTTCACACTGTAGTAAAAGAAAATACGGACTTCCTATGGACCACATGAACCAGAGAGCAGGCATATGTTTTTTCTTAATACTAGTATACTAACATGAACAGTTCGAAATGATTCTGTGGTGGCTATGTGAAATAAAACTATATTGCATAATATTTACAGTAGAAAATGAGGGGGGGAAGGATAGTTCTTTTTTACCATGCGAATAACCATGTCAAATTCATACATAAAAGGTTAAACTAGGATGAATGAAAGCTTCAGGCTCATATTTAGTGCGCAACACACTTTGATAATACGATATCTTTTAAGTATATATAATTCTTTAAAAAAAGACAATCAATCAAAGTCACATATAAATAGTGTTTAGAGACAAGCATTTACACACGAGTTAGTACATGGCTCTGGAGTCTGAACTCTTAAGCCAGGCAGGCCTCCTTTGGTTTGAAGGATATTTTAGAGGAAAAACATAGGATTTCAAATCCTATGGAAAATTCCACTATTCATCCCTTTGGAACAAATGAATTTAGTGTAAGAAAAGTAAAGGAATTTGTTCCATTGCCAACAATTCCATAGGAATTTCGACATCCATCTTGACCTCCCGTTTATCTTTCCTTTGCTAGTCCAAGGCAATCAAGGCATGAAGAGCACCAAATGGCCATAATTGAGCACATTTTTAGAAAATACAATTATTATTTAACACTTGATTAGTAATATTTTCGTGTATTTTATAGATTTCTATGTTCCAAACGACTTTTCTTATATTTTTTGAGAGAATTCCTTATATGGTGCTAAAAGTTCACCGGTTTTCTCATATGTCACTGAAAATTAGCTATTCGTATGCCATCAAACGGAATTTTTGTTTCCTTATATGCCATCCACATCACCCCAAGATGAGAAACAGTGTCTTTTTTGAAAAATGGCAGGATTGCCCCTAGACTCCCTCCTGTTCTGAAAAGGATTGGTTCATGCTCATGATAGCAGTGCTCCAAAACTTGTTTGTCGATCGAATACTGCTTCTGTCGGCTAACAGATACTGAGAACGAGGCTCTAGACAGACCCCCTTGAGGTTCGGCCAGGGGGTGAAGTTTTTTGAGTCTACCTAGAAAGTGGGGAAAGATGACATAAGGCACTTAGATAGTTTCAGGCTACGCGATGGCGTAATACTCTACTTCTGTGTGTTGTGTGTTATGCTTAGAGTGTTGGTTGTGAATGAAACAGAGTTCAATCCCCCTTCCTTATGGCCTTGGTCCTACATTTATAGAACACAGGTGGTACCATAGTGGTCGAACCGGAGAGACGCGTGTGGAAACTTACATACTTGACTTGTCAAATTACAGCTAGATTATGATATGGTACAAGGTAGACGCGCCCTATCGGGTGTGCTGAACAGTGCCGGTCGTCCCCCTCCAACAGGTCTTGCGCTCTTCCAAGTTAGGCCCCCACGAAGCAGGTCTAGGATAATTAATAAAGTAGGAGGTATTCGAGTACCGAGGTACTAGACCGTGATTCTGGTCCTGATGGAGGTCGTGGCGGCCTGCCATGTGCATAGGACACCACCCACTCTCACATGGGGGCACTCCGGTGGAGAAAATCTTGGTCACCATTTCTATTCCGAGGTCTTATCTGTCGGTGCGTAGGCAGAGTAGGCAAAAAGTGAAAAAAGCTGGTAGGCCATCAGAGGTCAAGCCGTCAGATGGCCCATGCCTCTTGGTAGCCTACGTAGTGCTTTGATGGACAGGCGATATGGCTTGACCCATCTACCATGTCGCACGTCCTGGTGGGTAGATATCCATCACATCACCCCTCCTCAGAGAGGCGCACGAAGGACAAGGCATGGTGGCACGTCTCGTCTTGGCGCATTAAATACGCCGGTAGCCGTTCGGTCCCCCGAGCTCTACCATACAAGCCCACATGGCCTGTGGGTGCTTGGGGGTACCATTCGTCCCTCGAGCACTACTCTGCAGGCCCACGTGACCCGCGGGTACTTGGGGGCGCTGTTCGGCCCCGAGCACCGCCCTGCAAGTTCACATGGACCGTGAGTGCTCGGGGCCGCCCATCAGGGCCGATCTTGGGTAAGGGCTAGGCTCGAGCCCCCGAGCAGGCTGCTCGGGGCCCTAAAGAGCATTTCGCCGATTGATGGCCGCTCGAACGTCGTCGTGGCTTCATGCTCTTCTTTTTCTCCAACTTCTTCCTGAGCACAGGGGGGTGCATGGCCCCCAAGATGGGCCCATGCTGTCTCCCGTGCTCGGGGAACATGTGACGTGGCGTTGGGTTGTCCTGTGCCTGCAACGTGAGGAGCCTTGGTTCCCACATCACCGACGACTTCCTAGCAGTTTTGTCTATTATCAAGATTGATGCTTGATAACTGACAAAAACAGATGAAATTTAAACAAATTTTGTCAAAAATTTTGAATTTCAATTTGATTTTTTTTAACTTGGCCAGGTTAGTGAGGGCTTTTTATGCAAACTGGTTTGAGATGACGCAATTTTTTGATGCAAAATGGGGAGGTAATGCAAGAAAAAGAAGCAAGGAGGAAGTAAAGGGCAATTTTACGCTTTTCGTGCTAACTAAAATGGTCTGATGACGTGGATGGCATATGAGGGAAGGAAAATTTTGTTTAGTGGCATATATGGGATTAGTAAATTTTCAGTGGTATATGAGGAAACTGGTGAACTTCCAATGGCATATAAGGAATTTTCTCTTTTTTTCCTACGTTTTGAAACCCTCTGTTTTGCATATGTGTTCCTATCATATTTCTATATTTTTTCCTATTCCTTCGGTTTTCCAATCATGCGCTCTGAAGGAGGCCTTAAAGAGGTTGCAACCGATGAAAACACAGACAAAAAAAGAGAGAGAAATAAACCGAGAGCTAGTACTGAATAAACAATGTGTCCTCCCTCCCTAACTCGAGCATTGTACTCCACTAAACAAGCCTACAAGAGTCTCTCCACTCTAAAGTAGGGGTTAGCAGAATTGACTGAATCAAAAGACATAACCGAAATATTTGAGACCAAACTAACTGAGATCCAAAATTCGGTCTCAGCCTCTTACTAACTGAATTTAGTTCGGTCAATTTGGTCGTATATCTCAGTTAATCGAATTGACCGAAAATAGTCTAATAGACCCAATAGGCCCAATAGATAGAACTGCACACCTTCTCACCCCACTCCTAGAAATTCCCTCATCGCTAGTTGCATTTGACTGATGTCCGCACCAACGCCGCGTCCTCTTGAGCCCTGTGCCAGCTGTGGTAGCAGTGGCGGCAAAGGTCTGGAAGGGGAAGGGTTGAGCTCCCGAGCCTGAGGCCCACATCGGAGAGCAAGCCAAAGACCTCTGCCATCTATGCCACCGCCGTCTGCATCTTACCTGTCGGTTGCGCGCGTGCATCCTCCTCCACCTCGACCGACGATCACGGTGGTGCCTCCTCCTCGACTCTGAGTCTCCGACGACCGGTGGCCACCACCTCTACTCCATTTTTGTGATTTTTGGGTGATATTTTTTTGTGATTTCTTTTGCTCGCTGAAATTGTTGATCATTTCGATCATAGCCAAAGAAGATCGAACCAAAATGACCAAAACCAAACAGCTCTGTAATTATAATTTTATAGTGCAATTTGATCTTTTCTTGATAACTGAAATGGTCTATGTAGGATCAAACACATGAATCAAGCCTACCAAAGGGGGGGTGAATGGTAGAAACACCAAAAATCAAAATCTTTTACGGAATAAAAGAAACCTTCAAACTTGGATGGAATGCACTGGTCAAACCGTCTTGCGCTGGTCTGATCGCCGTATATCCGCTGGTAGAACCGCCGTCTCACCGCCGCGCTCTTGTCGGATGAACTGTCGAAATTCAGAAGGATATACACCGAGAATGCTCTTCAAAGTAGATTAACTTTATTGCATCAAGATGTGTTTACAAAACGTATACAAAGCACTCATTTTTCTTAAAACTAAACTCTAGCTTTCCTTTCTTTCAAAAGTTATATATCTAGAGTCTCAACCCCTCATCTATTTATACCTAAAATCTTCTACACAAAGTAGGGATAGAACTACTAGTCCCACTAGGACTCAAACCTTCACTTACCAAATCTAATTACAATTTACCAAATTAAATTCTCCTTTCCACAACCAGCGCTGCAGCAGAATACTGTAGCAGCAATGTCTAAGTACTGTAGCAGCAATGCTTGAGTACTGTAGCACTATTGTAGCTAAATATTTTTTCTAATTTTCTTCTCTAATTTTATTCCAAATTTATTTATGATTTTTTCGCCGCTTGCACACCCAATTTGTAAAGCCCGTTGCGAAGACCTTCCACACGGTATCCATCACCGTGTGCCACCTTGTGTCTAATTTCGTCACCCGGCATTCTTGATCGTTTTGGACCTCAGCTCCTCCCTGAGCGTAGTCACGATTCTACCGTTGACCAAGATTAACTCCAAGACAAACTTCTACACACCAATAGATAAAACAACTATTTTTAGACATAGATATCGTAACTTGACCCATATTAGTCGCACACACTCACATCAATATCGACTTATATTTTTTAACAAATATTCATTAAATAAATAATTTATAAAATTAATTATTGATTATAAAATATTAACCATGATAATAATTTTACAGTCTAAAAACCAAATGACCAAACCGAAATTCAGTCTGACCGGAAGCCATCCCCTACCCTGAAGCATGTGCCTGTCTACTGGCTAGTGCTGCACCCCTTTGGTTCTCCGGTCACGTCTCATCACTTCACCACTGACCTGACACAAATTTTGGTCTAAATTTATACTCCTTCTCCTGTATCATATTTATATTTAGTATTAGTTTTTTTTATTTTAAGATAGAGAAAATAGTTTTTTTAAGAATTATAATGTAAGACCAAAAATATTTTTACTGTAGTGGTTGGGATGAGGGTCCATTTTGTTAGGTTGTGTGGTTTATTTTAGGTAGGATAAAAAATTTTATGATAAAATTCACCTTTAACATATTCTACGTAATTATATTTAGTACAAAATTAAACAAAATTAAACTCTAGAATAGTTATATTTTGGGACTTAAGGACTATTAAATGGACCAACAATTGATCAGCTCGTCACTCAGATTCAGATTGCCCTCCATACGTGCATCTCCTCACAGTGTCACACAGCTTGTACAGTTTGTTGGATTATTTAGCAGTAATTTGTTGAAGGTGCAGCAATAATTCAGTTTGTGTAATTTGTTGGAGCTGTAGCACAGTAGCAGTAATTCAGTTTTGGTGAACGGCGAACCATGCAGTAAACTGAACAAGGCTGATTCAAGCAGAAGAGTTTGCAGGGCACGTAATCTGTCGCTCTTGCTTGCTGCATTGGCAAAGTTGTGTAGCTCGAGACAGTAAACATTCTGGCCAGTTTTTTCGCCTCCAACATCGAGGCATCATGACAAAATTTAGCACAATTGATTGCGAACTTCTACCTTCAGCTAACGCTCCTAGGTTCAAAATGTTGATTATCCAAACAATGTTCATTATCAAAAAAAAAACCAACCAGCGTGCTTTTTTCTGCCGATTGACCTAGATGAATGGTCTATAATAATTACTCGAGGATACAAACGATGAATTAATTATTATAAAATTAAAAATAGATTTAAAATGTATTTTCAAAATTTCATATATAAAAGTTTTTTAAAAAGTCGCATGGTTTAGAAGTAAAAAAACATATGCATTAGTCCATTCATACTAGATGAATGCTTCTGAGTTTGGTCCAAAATCAAAACACATTGCAAAAAAAAAAACAAACTCTAGATTAGTTTTCACAAAACAAGGAAGAAAAGATCCAACCAAATCTGCACTAAGCGAGCCTTAATTAATCACCTTAATCAACCCCACTACCACTAAGCGCACTATAATACGATACAAATAGATCATACCACGAAATCACTAGTCCACTAACATCCCACTCCCCCTTCCAAGCTTCTTGTCTCGTCCTTCAGCCTCCTCCTCTATCCTCCCCCAACTCCCACGCCATCTCGCCACCGATTCAGAGAACGCACGCCATTAATGGAGTACGAGCGCATCCACGAGCCCCCGCTCCAACGTCAGGTGACCATCTCCCCGCGATTCCCGTGTGAATTTGATCTTTCTTCCTGGATCTTTTCCTGGGGCGCGCTCTTCTTCTTGGTTTGCTTCTTCTCACTTGCCCGGTCTGCACCGATTGTGCTCCGAGTGCGAGCTCTTCCCCATGGCGCCTCACCTTCGATGGCTGGAGCTTTGGTCATGGTGGTCGGGTGTTTGCTCGGTTTGACGGATGTTGCCATTAGCGCCATTTATCTTACTTCGATTTGGTAAATTTTGCTTGATTCATTCGTTGTGCTGTTCGAGGCAAAAAGTTGGTGTTCTTCGTACTGTTTGTGCTTGCTGAGGTGTGGCCTTTTTAATGATTACTACTTCTTGGAAAGCAGGCATGCCTGCCATTGCTGAACTCGATGCGCTTTCTCATCGATTGGTCGGGACTATTACCGTTGATAGATTCCCTGTAGTGCTCGGTTTCTTTTCTTCCATTCTCCTCAAATTCGCCTTTGACATTTTGGTCGGCGCTGTACTTTGTGGTGGCCAACGATGTTCAGGTCTGGAACGATCGTTTGTGTGGCTAATTCGGCGCGCATTTTGCTGAAAAGTTGCTGCTTTATCCTGTTTGATGCTACTACTACGGGTTACTGCTCTGTGAGTTTTGTCTCAAATTCTGTGATGCTTTCTGTGCCATAGCTTTCAAATGTTAGCTTTGGTAAGGAGGGGATTGGGATAGGTCGGGAACCTGAGTGCACACTTCACTAAAAAGTTTGGATCTTTTTGTCCATTCTGCTGTGGTTCCATCAAATTTGGCAATTTTCGCAGTTAAATTTGCCTCATTTACTCTATCTTACCGGTTTTTGTTTCTGCTCCCACCAATTTCTTTCAGCTTCACTAAAATCTTTCCTTGTTTCCTCTCGATGCTCCAGTCTGGTGGATTCTCCCCAGCTAAGCTACGAGCAATGCTTCTCGGACTAGAGAAAGATCAGCACAACGGGGAGGACACATCACCTGAGGCCAACGACTCCGGCGAGCTCGACGACCGGAGTAAGGCCACTACCCCAGAAATTGTGTTTTACAGCTAATCATTCTCATTTTACGGATTTACCAAATGGTAATTGCGTCGACAGGGAGCATGGAATGCTCTACCTCCACTGAAATGTCGAGCAACAGTGGCCACAGATCAAGAAACCGAGCTCAGGACGACGACAGCTTCGACTCAGAGAGCAGCTCGTCGGGCCCGCCGACGGTGAAGAGGTCGGCGGCGGTGGCTGCCTTCCTGCCGCCGTTCTCTAGACCGACGCCGTCCAAGTGGGACGACGCAGAGAAGTGGATTTCTAGCCCCACGGCGAACCGCACTGGCCGTGTGGGGAGTGCAGCTGGGGCTGTGCCAAAGAAGTCGGCGCTGGCATTTCCTGAGCATGTAACCCGGCCTCCAGCCGTTGCTAAGGTGGTTGCTGAGGTCCCCAGCAACACTGGAACCTTGGTTAAGAGTTCAGTTGGTAAGCAAGAAACTTTACCATGCCTTTTGATCTTTTGTATTCTTGAATATCGTGTAGTAATTGATAAGGATTTGTGGTGTGATCAAGAAAGTGATAAATGCTGGTCTAGTGACCCTGTGAGAGCCACATCTGTGGCTGGTGTGACTAGAATTTCAGACTATTATCTTTGTCTGCAAGTTAGGGGTTGGATTAGCATTTTTCCTGATTGTTTGTGATGTACTAACCTGTTAGGTTGAGCTAAATATTGTTTGGAGTGTTTAGGTAGGCAAATTTGAAGTGGAGTAGAGTGAATTGGGAAAGACGCATAACATCGCGAGTTGCTGGTGCAAAAAGGGTCTGACATTGATGTTTAGCTGTTCTTTTCATGATAGGAGGCTTATTATTCATTTACAAATTTGTTAAATCTATAAAGTCATAAAGCAGACAAATTCACCTGTTTTCATTAGATAAACCTGCTTTTAAGCCTATGTGCCTTATGCTCTGCCCATTTAGATGAACAGTTCCTGTGTATTGGTCGAATGTATATTTCTGGGATACTTGATCTGTCACTCACTAGTTTCTACACTTCAAATATATATGGCTTATACGTCTTAGACAGCAGAAATAACTTTTTTTCTTCTATGCTTCTACCTTTTGTAAAATTCAGTACTAAATCATTGATGGAAATCTCCTGTTATATTTTGTTTGCAGCTCTCGCTCAGCCTAATTCATTTAATCCTGCACGAAGTGCTTCGATAGTTGATGAACCAGCCCATGCAGTTAGGTCTGTATCTATGAGAGACATGGGCACAGAAATGACTCCAATTGCCAGTCAGGAGCCCTCTCGGACTGGGACTCCTATTATAGCTTCTAGCCCAACCTCCTCTCGGACACCAACTCCACAACGTAATGCAGAAATAAGTATTGGTGACTTTGGTTCAAGCAAGACGGAAATGTCTGAGGAGGAACTACAAATGAATACCAGAAAGGAAATCATGGATCTTGGCCAACGGCTAGGAAAGACAACTATAGCTGCATGGGCAAGCAAGGAAGAGAAATCTGCTACAAATTTCGCAAACATCACAACGGATAAGGATGTGGAAATCGACAGAGAGACTCGTGCTGCAGATTGGGAGGAGGCAGAGAAAGCAAAATATCTTGCAAGGTATACCTGCTCATTACTGGCTATCTGCTAAAAGACACCAGTGAGATTGTAATGTGATAATTCTCAAATCAGAGCATCAAGTAGGAAACCATGAAGCTTGCATTGCTTAGTGTTAATAACAATAAGGCAGTCCATTCATAGAAATATACAAATGGCAAGGAAATCAAAACTTCATATTGCTAGGCTTATCTGAAGGATTTGCACATTAATGAAATATAATTATGATCAGCACATTTCCCCCCGATACCATGTTTGTCACTCTTTTTCTCCGATCCTGCTATTCTAGGTTTCAGAGGGAAGAGGTAAAGATTCAAGCTTGGGAAAATCACCAGAAAGCAAAAATTGAAGCCGAAATGAAGAGGATAGAGGTAGACCTTTCAATCTTCCGTTGCTTTGATGACGATACCATGCACATATGTACTCTTCAACTAGGCCCATATATGTAGTTTCCCAGTTTTACTCGCTGGATAAAATAGCTTCAGTAACTTACTGGGGGTACACATCATGTCAAAATTATTAGACTTTCGAGCAAAGAGTTAGGCAGACCTCTATTTATCACTAGCACTATAAATGTCTTATTCGTGAAAACATGTGTCTTATTGTGCATTGGAATCGGGACTGACACATCTATCCAAGACACAGAGAGTTGAACAAAAACCCAAGAAGCTTCAGGTTATTCCAATTTCTGACAATCACCTACGTCTGACTGAACTGCAGGCAAAGATAGAGATACGGCGAGCTCGCGAGCAGGACAGACTCTCTAGCAAGTTGGCAGCTGCAAGGCACAAAGCAGAGGCGAAGAGGGAGGCGGCGGAGGCGAGGAGGAACCAAGAAGCAGCAAGAACGGAAGAGCAGGCGGCGCAGATCCGGAAAACCGGGCACATTCCTTCCTCAATCTCCTGCTGGTGCTGGTGCTTCTGATTGCCATGATCATCTGTGATGTGGGTAGAAGAAAATATTGCTCCTTGACGACCATGTAAAATATATGCTACTGGTTCATCATTCAGTATGCAATGCCAATGTGTCCCCAATTTTTTGTCTTGTCGATTTATCTGATAGATCGGGGCGTATCTGCGTGCATCTTTGGCTGTTTTTGAAGAAAAAGCTGCATCTTTTACTTGCAAACCCACGTCCACCGTGCGGCCATCTTCAGCCGCCGCCGCCGCGGCGTCTCGTGCGGCTGTGTATGCGAACATACCAGCCCTGTTTCTTAATAAATAACACTGTTTATTTTGTTATGATATTTAACTATTTATTTTATTTAAAAAATTAATATAAATATGTAAAAATATGAGTTATGATTAAAGTTCCTTTAATAATAAATAAATCATAACAAAATAAACTATTCTTATCTAAATTTTTAAATAAGACATTTTATGTTAATTAGTCAACTGCGTCATTTATTAAAAAGCGAAAGGAGTAGAAGATTTGTGCATCCGACGGCTCATAGTCACCAGATGCCACATCCAACGGATGCGAATAAGACCAGCGCGCCATAAAAGGAGATGATAAAATCCTTCCTGCATAGGAGTACTCTCTCTCCTGTATTTTTATATTTTAGCCCCTTTTATAAACTTATTTTACAAATAAATCCTTCAAAAAGCTTATCCTAAAAATAGACCCCTAACTCGGTGCCAGTGTTAGTGGTGCTGATGCACAATGTCTCGACGCTAATATGATTGGATTGGCGCTGAGACCTTTCTCGTCACTATTAAAAATAAATAATGGTGTACCATTCTACATAAGTTAATTACTAGCTTGGTGGTAAGTTACCTTCTCGTGTTTCCTAAGGTCGTAGGTTCAAATCTTTATATGGTGTTTTTTACTCGTTTGGATGGAGATACAACTACCTCACCACTGCACTACAACGTTATTTCTGACTTAGTTGTCATGTGCTCTTTTTAACTTGGACGCCACGAACGATGGCACCCTTGGATAAGAGTTGGTTTTGAGGCCACGAACGATCTCGATGCCAGTGTAGTTGGTGTTGAGACATTAGACATTGGCATCAATGACATTGGTGCCAAGGTAGAGATCTATTTTTGAATAAATTTTTTAAAGGGTTTATTTATAATATAAGTTTTCAAAATGGGCTAAAATGTGAAAAGTGCATACTCTCTCTCTCTCTCTTTCAAATCTCCAATGGCTGGAGCCACTCGTCCTCTCCGCGCGCGCTATAAAAGGCTAGGAAATCTCAGCGCCAATCCCTAATAGCTCGCTCCCCGATCGATCTCCTCTCCTTCATCTGTTAGCGGCGGCGGCGACTCCGGATTCCGACGAAGATCAATGGAGGCGCCGTCGGTGTCGGCGGAGGAGAGGCACCGGATCGAGCGGGTGGCGCGGTTCGTGGCGCGGGACCGGGACGGGGACATGGCGGAGGCGCTGCTGCTCCGACTGCTCACGATCACGCGCAACGGCCGCCGCTGGGGCTTCCTCGCGCCCGAACACCCCCTCCACCCCTATTACCTCCAGCAGAAGGTCTCCGAGCAGTGCCGCATCCTCCGCCCGCGCCCCGTCGCCGCCGCCGATCGCTGATCCATCTCTGCATGCCACCGGATGAGATCACGTCCATGGAACACAACCACCTGCATGCGGATCAGTCATGCAGACGCTGCGCCCACGCAGACGCCACTACTTCTCTTTCTCCCTTTGAGATTTATTTTTTAATCATGTATTTTTAGGATTTTGTCAACATTAATGACCCATGAGATCTTGTCTTAAGATTATACGGGAATCAGCAGCTGTGAAACAAGAGAAATATACTACTCTCCATTTTAGGCTAGTAGTTATCAATTACCGTGTAATGCGCTCGTAATGCTCAGATTCGAGGCATGATTTTTGCTGTGTGACGATGTACAACAGATCGAAACAGACAGCCATCTAAATTGGGCTTAATCTCGTCGGCCGAGGCAGAGCAACTGAAAAACCAAAACCAAGCGCGGGCCGCCAAGCTGGGTGGGCCTCAACCGTTTACACCCTAATGGGCTTTGGGGCTTGTACTATCTTATAATTGGGCCTAATCTCGTTGGCCCACTCAGGCACGGTCCACGAAGCCGATCGGGCCGCACGACGCGTGCCCCTATTCGCCGCCGTGCACCACCTGCACCGTCGCATCGTTGTGTGTGCTCTCTCTCTCTCTCTCCCCCACTCGCCGTCGCTCTCCGCCTTTCTCCACCGCCCACCCAGGCCGGACGTCGCCCACCACCCGGGCCTCACCTCCACCTCCTCCCCGTCCTCCTCCTCCCCCTCGCCGGGCAGGGGATCCGGGTACGCCGCGGTAAGCTTCCTATGGTTCGATCTCGCCTCGCCTTTAATCACTTCCGCGATTTCTCCGATTCGATTCCATCCGGTCCTTGCATGCCCCTGTGCTCTTCGGTTGTAATCACAATTCTGGTGCAGTTCTAGAGTCCGTGGATGCATGTGAACGGTGAAACTATGTTTCCTGTGCGCGATTAGGGTGGCGTATCAGTTGAAATGTCGCAATCCCCATGCGATTGACGCACGTACATGTGTGTGGTCTTGGTAGGGTTGACGATATCATTATCACGTAATCACGGTTTAGACAGAGACAGAGGAGATAAAGCACAAAAGGGGCAGTCATGTCCTGATGGGTCATTTAATTAGAGACCGTCATTTTCTATCGTTTTGTTTAATATCCGGTGGGTCCCGTCGTCCCGATCACCTCAAACTCCACAGGACTTAGATTATGAGTTTCGTAGTTCTCACTAATCCAGTTGTTTCTTATTCCTACTTCCTTTTTCATTTTTTGGGTGTAAATTGTTAAAAATTCCTGCTTCCAATTTGGTTTCTCGTACAGATGGATCCTTTGGAATCGGATGGTGACTCGCGGAAATCCAACAATAAGCCCAAATGTACTATCTCCTCCCTGTGCCATTTGTTAATTGGTCTCGGATGCAAGTTGTATTGCTTTAGGGATTTTTTTATTGTTTCATGGGGTTGATGATTTCTTTTGTATGCAGACTCTAAGTTTACGCAACAGGAGCTTCCAGCATGCAAGCCACTACTAACTCCTGGAATTGTAACTTAACCATTCACCAATTTTACTATTTTCAAAAATATGTATTCTACTACCTGTGAGATTTATGAGTTCCTGTTACGCGATTGTATGTGAAAATGCATAGGTGATTTCTGCCTTCTTGCTGATAGGCGTCATATTTGTCCCGATTGGGCTTGCATCGTTATCTGCATCGCAAGAGGTAAATGCAAATTTGCGTGGCCATATTGTTGTTGTCTGTTGTGATTTTTATGGTGCATTTGTTTATTCTGTAACTTGGGTACAATGTAGATTGTCGAACTGGTGGATAGATATGATGCAAATTGTGTACCCATGACTGACAAGGTTGGGTTCATTCAAAACTTGGACACTGACAAGACATGTACAAGAACACTGACTGTGAGTATGGAATGGAAATGCCGATATACCTTGCTTGTTATTTATCATTTTTCCCGTACCACTCTGTGTCATTAACATGCAGTTTTCATCTCTTAGGGATTTGCAATCAACTGTTCTTGCTAAAGAAAAATATTCGTTATGAATTATCTTCTTCTTTTGTATGCAATAGGTGCCTAAACATATGAAGAGTCCAATCCAGATATATTACCAGATTGGCGACTTCTATCAAAACCATCGACGGTAATTCTTGCATGACATGCTTCACTAAAAAAATCATTGCCTCCTTTTTGATTCCCAGTCTGGGCTTTACAAGAAATATGAAAATATCGTTTTTCACATTCTGATCCCTAAATTTGTTGCATTCTTACTGGACATTGTCTGTATCAAATTGTGTGTATCATTTCAATCTATGGCGTTAGCAGACACATTACATTGTTGTGAATTGACTTTGAGGGCATCCTGCCTGCCTGACTTATGTTGATATAATCAGACCAATTGTTGCCTTCCTTCTTTTCCTCAGGTATGTGAAAAGTCGAAGTGATAAACAATTGCGGTATAAGAATGCTGTGCACTTGACAAAAGATTGTGACCCTGAAGGTAACACCGTTGATGGTGCTCCAATTGTTCCGTGTGGCCTTATTGCTTGGAGCATGTTCAATGATACATATACAATCTCGGTGAACAAGAAGGCCATTGAAGTGAATAAAAAGGATATAGCTTGGAAGAGTGACAAGACTAATAAATTTGGTAGGGATATTTATCCAAGTAATTTTCAGAAGGGCAGTCTTATAGGTGGTGCTAAACTAAATGAGAGCATACCAGTACGTGTTTTTTTTGGCCTATCTACAGTATTGCATATTTTTGTTACCTACATTTTCATCTTATTGATGTTTCCTTTTTCCTATCTTTCCTGTCACAAATTTAGTTAAGTGAGCAAGAAGATCTCATTGTTTGGATGAGAACTGCTGCCCTCCCAACTTTCAGAAAGCTCTATGGCAGAATTGAGACAGATATTATGGCAAATGATCAAGTAACAGTGGTTATACAGAACAATTATAACACATATAGCTTTGGAGGGTCGAAAGCGTTGGTCCTTTCAACTACTTCTTGGATTGGAGGCAAAAATAATTTCATTGGTGTTGCATATTTGACTATAGGAGGCCTATGCCTATTCCTTGCAGTGGGCTTCGTAGTTCTTCTCTACATGGTTAAGCCCAGGTATGCCATGTTGTTGCTGCCTTGCTGACATGATGTGATTGCTACTATTTCATACTGCACACATGCATGTTTTGAGGCTTTCCTTCCTCTCACATGATCCCTTCCCAGGGAGCCTGTCACTCTGATACTGCAATATATTTTTACCTTATTATGTTATTGAAGCACTTCATGGTTGTGCTAATTTTGGTATAAAAATACTATAAAGAACTACATATTTTTTATCATTGCTTTCTAGTAGGAAACCTGGGCTCTAGACACCAGTGTTATGCAATAAATGCTGCACATGCAGTATTGACATGGTCACATGGTTGATATTGCTGAATATACCATATTTGTAATTTTTTTTTGAAGAATTTGTAGATGTTTGTAAGTTCCAAATTCCAACTGTTGCAATAAGAAAATCATGCTTGATTTTCAGGACTCTTGGAGACCCCTCATACTTGTCATGGAATAGAGATACCCCGGAGCATCCAAACTAATAGACTGGAATCTCTTTTCTGATATATAAAGTTTAATAAAGGAACATTTCAATGGGTAAAAAAAGTGAAATTCCTCTACTTAAATCTATGGATTATGTTACCATTCCTATTTAATGTGTTTGTGATATGTCCATAGGCATGAGAATACATGAGGCAGAGTGTACTGTACTCTGTTGACTCAAATTTTACATGACAAGAAGTAGCTGTTCAGCTTGTTTCTGACTATAAATTAACCAAAAGTACAACTATAGTATCAGATGTTTATATCTCTCATTCTTTCAGTCCTATTTTCATAGTTTACTTTCTGTGTCACACAAGGATAGCCAAATACTGTGACTAACAGTAACCAAAATTACAGCAGTTAGTACCTCAGCCTTATAATATATTTAGGAAAGATTATTCAAGAAAATAAAAATTCGAATAACATGTCGGGATCAATTTGTTCATTGTCAAAATATGGGATAGGTACATACTATTCCTTATACATCACAAGGTTGTTATTCCTTTATGTGATCATGATTCTTTCTCAAATGTGCAATCTAGTCGGCTTAATAGACACAGGTGTTTAAAACTTTAAATCACTTATAAGCAACCTGGAATGGTTCCAGGCTTCCAGCGATAAGTTGCCATCGTTTTGTGGGTACAATAGCTGTAAGGGCCCCTGTCTTCATATTCATTAAGGCCATCATTGGCAGGGCAAGATTGTTGGCTCCATGGGTGTTGATATGCTTCTACTACACATTTCAGGGACAACTTCAGTGATCCCTTCTTCCTGAGTAATCATAGTTTTGCTGATCAGTAACCTTTGTTCTGGAGAGTGAGTGAATTAATTTAATGAAGAAAAATAGTTAGCCTGGACATAAGCAGCAATACCTTTGTAAGATTCCTGAAGTAAATTGTTGTGTAGTTCCCCGTTGGGAAGAAAACTTCTATTAGATCAGCAAGAACCAGCTGGGGCTGGGAGATAGCTCCATCAAACCAATCTTTTTTTTTAAAAAAAAAGCAGCAAAACTCCATTAGACCATTACATAGGTTGGAAACATGTCACTTGAGTTTGGGCATGGTTTTATAAAAAAAAGAAAGAAAAGAAAACTGTATAAACAGACCTAGTGTAGGGCATAGAGAAACAAGAAAGATAATTTCCATTACCAAGTTTCTTCGAATATCCTTTTCTTCTATCAAATCTCCATATGCTACGGTTGGCTACAAAACTAAAACAAGAGTCGCGATCCACGTTTATGCTCTCCAAGAATGTGGATAGTTTGTACTCTGCAGGCTCTGAAGCATATGTCTGATCTATGACCACATCAACTGTCTGAAATATACATAAACCAAAACTTAAATTTAGATGCTACACAAGTGAGAGTCGTTTGAAGCTTTTGTGATGTTTTATCCAGTATTAGCATTCTGGCATTGTTTTGACTATGTTAATGTGATTATTCTCCATTCTCCCAAAAAGAAACTAAGGATCTTTAGTTCATCATATGAAGAAGTGAGTCAGATGCTTGTTGTGACAGTTTTGCATTATTGATACTCACACAAAGAATAGCATGGAAGTTGTCCATATCCTCCGGATCAGAAATGTTGAATCTCCTATTAGTAATAGTTGCATCAACAACCTCTGCTCCTGCATCTGTGACATACTGCTTATGGAATAAATACCGACATGCACATGAGTTGTCTGCATTTTTTTTGTTTATTTGGCAGTTTTATGTTCAAAGTGCTGCAATAAAACAATGACATTACCTGTACAATCCAACCATCATTAACAAATGTCCACATACCCTACAGTTGTAAAAGGAATATATTGACAACAAAGTATTGTGTATTCCAAAAGTTGCTTACATGGACCAGAAAGTGATGGTTTTGTTTTTGTAAATCTGCATACCTGTGTGAATTCAATCCATGCCACTATAGGTTTGAATCTTGTGCTAAGATTTGCAGCTGCTTTGCTTAAGCATAAATAGTTTGTCTTTATCTGCATCGACATGCTAGATAAATGAGATAAATTGTTGTAGGTACTTGATTAAACTTTGCAAACATTAGTGGTCTTACGCTATTTGTCTGTGTTAATGAAACTACTATTAATTTAGAGTGGTACTATAGTAGTATTAATGTGTTATGAGTGCATAAATAACAAAGTTCTTGCATGGTCATATCAATGCAAATAAAGTTAAATTTGCTGGTCTTAACTGCGTCATATACTGTGTTAGCCCTATCCTCGGAGTTTGTGAAAATTCCCAAGAACTTGATCCACTCAGCCCTCTGGACAGAGACGTTTGAGACACAATTTAGTATTTATGTGTTTGAATGTTGTAATCTTACGAATGGAGCACGGGAAAATTCCGATTATTGGTTACCTGCAATGGTGTTGCCTCTTCGGAGGGTACATAAGCTGCGAAGTTGCAGCCTTCATCTGTAGTGCTCATGAAATGTGCACTAAATTGTGTGAGTTCCTGTGCGTCAGTCTTGTTAACAAGTTGGACATTTCCACTTGCATATGATTGGAGCACACACTGGGAGGCAATTTCATCAGATGTTATCCCCTTCAAATTTTGTAATACTCCAAGTAGCTGCATGGCATGTCAAAAAATGCTGCAGGGCTCAATTCATATGAGAGTCGTAAGCATAAAGCATTTGCTTCTACAGATGTTTTTCGTTTTCAGTTTCAGTTGTTGCTTTTGCTTCATTATCTATGATTGTACAGATTCCTGAATGTTAGCTCTTCTTATCATCGTTCCAGAATAGAAGAAAAAGGTGTCGCCTGAAGATTCTGACATTTGTATGGCTGAGATCTTAGCTCATGTGTTTTTGTTGACAGTACTCTTAATCTGTCCTGTATTGCTCACCTCAAAGAATGACACTGCAGACGAAATTGGGAACAATATTAATCTGATGAGTTCCTTATGTTGGTGTAGAAAAAGAAGGCAATTATTGGAAATACTTGCTATCCAACAAATTGGAGTTTTGAGGGAATATATCGAGTTGAAGAAAAGAGAACAGTCAGAGAGTTGAAGAAAAGAAAACAGTCAGAGCTTGGTACGTTCTGTTTTCTGTGTTGTGCTATGCAGTGTGCATTATATAACTGTTGGAACAGAGAACTTTCGAATTGAAATGCAGAGTCTGTGCTAGTTCGTAATTTGTGCACATATTAATGCCGAATGGCTAAAATAACAGTAGATTAAACCTCAGCGCAAGCATGAATTTCACAAATCCACGGTGTGGTTAATTTCTACCTGGAGAAGCCGTGGTGTCGACGGAGTAATTGGCAAGAGGGATAACGAACGACTTGATCCTCCCCGTGCAATACTTGGTCTTGGTCGCCATCTTCGAGGTGTTCTACACAGCTCATCAAGCCTCATAAATCAGCAGAGTTTATGCGCCATTGTAACCTGCTAATTTCATGGTGGAGCAATGCGTGTGCACACACAACACATACCTGCATGAGAAGGTAGCTCTTGCCGTTCCAGTTGTTCTTGACGACCTTGAAGCTCTGGCCGTAGTATATATGGAACCCGGCGGCGTCCTCCACCTTGGACACCGGCCCGGCCACCACCGGCGGCGCAGCGGCCTTCGGCTTCGCCGGCGAGCTCTTGGCACCCGCCGCCGCGGCCGCGATGTGCGTCCACGGTAAGAGCAGCAGCCACAGCACCACCGCCTGCAGGCAGCTACTACCCCTATAATAACCCATCACTGATCTCTTCTCAATCAGAGCCTGCAAACTGCAGGCTTCTCCCAACTTAGAAGTGGCTATTGCTGACTTGCTGTTTCTCTTCTTTTGTTTCGTTTTGGCACCGAGCATTCTGCATTAGCTATGTAGCTTGTCGTGTGGTGATAGTCTGATAGGGGAGGGAGGAAGAGAGGGGAGCCCGTGAGCGAGCGAAAGGTCGTACGTGACAGACAGGTGTGCTGTGGTTACTCGGAACAAGGGCTGGAGAGCGGCGGCCTCTTTTTGTCACGGCGCAGAATTGGTAGGATTCCCGTGAAGTGGATCCCTTGTTATTCCAATCTCCATGCGTTGCTGGGCAGAAAAGATTGTCGATACTCTGGCCCCACGTGTCATAGGGATGATAAAGGCATGTTTTTTTTCATTTACTAGGAACTAGATTATCATGCAGCTAACCGACATGATTTTTGAAAAACTTACTATACGGAAGTTTTTAAAAAATCAAATTGTAATAGTTAATACTTAATTAATCATATGCTAATTAAGTGTTTTCTTCAGTAAGCTAAGCAGCTAATTGCCCAAAAATACGAAACTATTGAATACTACCAAAGACATGACAAGGGATCATATTGAAGAAGACTCGCGAGGACGCCTCTCAAATCCCCAATCACCATGATGGCTTGCATTATTCCGATTTACTTTCCCCTATGGTTGACTGGTAGTGATGGCTAGCCCCAATGGAAAACTTCAACAACCTTACCAAGGGATTTGATGAGCGGGCCATATGGCTGTAGGCGATTCCCCATGATGAATTTACTTTCATCTTGTGTTGCGGGTAGTTCAACCTGTACATCCGGTGGCAAAGCACAATTAGTGCATTGTCTCAAGGACGAGATACCACAAACTAGTTAAGGGAATCAGAGACATATAAAGTGCTGATAACTGAACTTTACACGAGCCTAAATTTGAAAAGGGAACAGAGGCTTCTCGATAGGACCAGTCGAACTAACTATTTCCCACGGTATGACTGGACCCCTTTATGGTTTGACTAGCTAGTGGGATTGACGATCTAACTAAAAGTATTTGACCCAGTTTGACTGGCAGCTTAAGTTTGAGTTTACAATTTGGTTTCTTTTCATCTTTCCTTGCTTGGTGCCAAGGTTTCTCAATTCCTAATATAGTTTAGCCTCTATTTTACACAAGACCAACTCTTTTATAAGGATTATAACTAATTCAATTGAACAACAACTTAATCCAAAAGGGCTATAACCGATTCAATTGAATAACACTCAGTCGAATACCAAGAATCGTTCTTTTACTTTAGTTATTACCCTAGTTTAGCCCTAGTTTATCGGTCCTTGCTACGAGAGTGCAAAATATCCAAAACTTTTCGTTTAAGAGAGTGGTGTGTAGATTTGTCTAAAACTTTTTGTTCATAAGAGTGGTGTTTACCTCCAATTTAATCTAAAACGGCTTTTCTAGCTGATTTAGATCTATCATCGTCAAGTTCGTATTCAAGATCAAGGCGATTTAGGCTCGGCGGAACGTGTTAGTCAAAAAAAAAAAAGGCGTCAACACATAGCAAACGCTGCGGCCGCAACTCGGATCTCCCCGGCGGTGAAAGTGGTGGAAACGAAACCCTAGCGCGCGGGCACGGAGGCGGCGCGCGTTTACGTGGGGCAGTAAGCAGTTGGAAGAGTTGCCAGCTGGCTAGCTCATCCAGTATTAATTGGCTGGTTAATTCGGTCGCCGGTTCGCCGCACCTATATATGCATGCAATGCAGTGTGCACGAGTACATCTACATTTGCTAATCGTGTGGGACTCAGCTCGAAAAACTAACCAAATCGATCGACCGCATTAGAGCATCTGCACCGCTTTCTGCAGCACCTAGTATCAAACATGCTGCGCTGTGCATTTGACCCTTTGACCTAGCTAGTGGACATATCTCATTCAGAAGACTCAATACAATTCCAATCATGATCAGTTAATCATTTACGCCATTCAGAGAAGATTGGCCGCGGCCGCGAAAGAAACAATACAATATTGAACATTATGTGTGTGTACATGTATATATATGTATACATCTGTATTTGCAGTTACAAACGATATTTTGATACAACAGGGTTAGATTTAGCATGGACGACGTACAAATAATAATTAATGACGACATACATTCTCCAGTTATACACCAGTTAATAACAGATAGACACGAAGATAGTTAATTAATGTTAACCTTCCCTTCATGCACTAGCTAGGCTTGCGCTACTGAGGTTATATATAGCAGATTATATAACAGTGTAATTAACAGTCATGGAAAAGACCTTTTAGTGATCACACTGGAGTGCGGATGGCCAACGCGGAGGTTAGAAATGTCCATTTCCCACTCAAAAACATGCTGGAAATGCCCTTCCCTTTGGAGAGCGGACGCCACAATTTGTTGCTTCCGTCACGACGATCACCCCATCCCGGCTTCTTCATCACTTCCTTTGCCTTCTTCTTGACCAGCTCTTGCTCAGTAGGGCCTGTGATTTCCTTCGGTGCTAAAAGGAGTGACACAATCTGCAGCAGCTCACTCACTGTGGTTTCTTTGCTGCCCAACCTTTGGTATGATGGCCTCATCAAGAACTTGTCCCTTATGAACTTGCTAAAAATGGAAAACCTACCACTAACTTTGGTCGTAACGGGGAAATGGAACTTCTCGGTCGCCTTACTGACGGCGATTGCTGCCGGGTTCGAGTGGAAGCTGACCTTCTTTGATGGCTCAACGCGGTGGAAGAATGTCTTCGCCGCACCAACCCTTGAAACGAATAGCCCATGGTTGACGTCAACCTTCTCGTACAGATCGAAAGATGCATTAGGGCTGACGTCCTCGAAACCAGCAGCAAAGTCGTCAGGTTGAGATTGCGAGAAGATGGGGGCAGTGTCGATGCCGCCTACGTCAGTGGGATCGGTCATGCGATGACCGGCTTCTCCTGCAATCTAGCTCTGAGTTAGTTCATGCACGAACTGTCTGTATCAAACATGGCATATATACTGCTAATTACTTCTGTGGAGCCCATGCATGTATAACACCCAAAATTAAATATTACATACCTGAATTGTCTGCAGTGTCTTTTATAGGGTACTGTGCGACGATGGCTTCTGTTGGATTGCTCTCATCTCCTTCTACAACGATCTTCTTGAGACAAATAAGGCATGCATGCAATCAGTCTCATGATGTAATATATATAGTAATGAGAATATATCTGTATAAGCTTGATGCAAACAATTACCTCCCCAAGGTCATTGTTCACCAACTTGATTCCTCTAAGGTTCTCCACCCGCTTCTTCTCATCCTTGAACACCTCCATGTCAGTTATCTCGATATGGAACCTTGCGGATTCATCGTGGTTAGAAGTGCCAACGCCTCCCATCTCAACTAGAGAGGATAATTCGTTGGCATAACTAGCACTACTTGTGCTAGCTCCTAACCACATTTCAGGGTAGCTACTGGAGCCATTAATTAGCTCCTGAGAGGCTGTCGCAACTGACAGGAACTCTTGAAGAATGTCAACTTCGTTGGGGTTACTGCGGAGTATGCCCGTCTTCGTGTCAAGGCTGACGTCCTGTGGGAAGTCCTCCACCTCCAAGGGAGGCAAGGTGAGCCTGTGCTGTAGCCTTGCACATTCAAGTGCAACATCCACCTGCATGAATACAATTGCACCAATAAGCACTCATCGCCTTTATATTCAGCTGTACCTGAGCAGTAAATAAGTACCCTTCCTTTTTTACTCTAGATGTACCTTGGATGGAAGGCATGAGAAGTTGGCCGCAGTTGGGTTCGTGAAGAACGGATTGGTGGCGTTGAAGGCGTCTTCACTCAGAAACTGCATCCACTTCCCATCCTCGTGAGGTGCACTCATCTGCATTCCGAACCCACCGTGCATGGAATCCATTGGCGTCTCTGTCGGGAAGGAGAAGCTGCTGCTCTCAAAGTCATCACCTCTTCCATCGCACGACACTTCCAGCGTTGGAGAGCGGTCGACACTGCTCGTCATCCATTGAGGTTGCTCAACATGGTGGTGCACCACACCATAATGCTCTATGATCTTTGGCCCAGGCGCTGTCTTCTTAAACACCCGGCACAAAGCGTATGCGTCCTACATATACACACAAATGCAAAGAGGTTGCATATCAGAGTCCTCGTCTATATGTCAGGCTGCCAGTGGCATGTCGTAATCTAGATCTGTCATTTCAGAAAAAAAGGGGATCAACTGTAACATATATGGTTTATCCATATATTATGGATATATATTTAAAAATATTATGAGTAATAATAACATACCTGTAAGCCAGTGTCAGTCTCACATTCCCTCTCGTCGAGGCGGTACTCGTGCATTACCCAGTCGGTGCGAGAACCATGTGGGGCTCGACCACGGTAGTACACAAGAGTCTTCTTCATGCCAACTGCACGCCTCTGCGAGTTCACTTTTCGATCTTTCCCAGTTGCCTTCCAGTATCCGGCTTTTGTTGCACGGTTTGTCCTTGATCCATTTGGATACTTGCGGTCTCGAGGGCTGAAGAAGTACCATTCAAGATCTTTGCTCGGAAGGAAGGATTTTTCTGGATAGTGAACATTCAGTTAGGGGATGTCATACATACAAATACATAATCATGCATGCAGCACAAATATTACACTTTTATTAGTACTTGTCTACTATCATGATTGGATCTAATGACAGAATTAAGATATGGCTATTTAACATGATAGCCCACCATAGCTGAAAAGAAATTTAGACCACTTTATATCTCTTGGAGGCTGTGCAACTTTTGTTCATCTTCTTGACTTATATGTTCATCACAAGCCCCTTTCTTAATTTCTTGCTTTATTTTGTCACCCAAAGAAAAAAATCATCTTTATTTTCTCTTTTTATTCGATATTTTCACAGCACTCCGTATGATGTTGAATGCTACAAGGTACTTTTTTTTTGTAGTAAACTGTCAAGCTTGAAAGCAAACAGCAAGTGGATAGAGAGAGAATATATCTTTTCGTCAAATCTCCTAGTGATAGTGACATGGTCCAAAACATATAAACTTTAACTTTGATGGTACTGATATAAAGGATTTATTTTCCATTTCAAGTAGCTCACTGCATGCATGGACCTATATAATGTCACCTTTACACTTGGCAGAATTTTCACGTTTCTTTTCCAAGATAAGTTTCTTTCGACAAAAGGATCAAGATCTATCAATATCCCTCCTTTCGGTGTGCATAAAATGTTTGAAAGCAAAGCAAATTTCATGGTATGATTAGTCTTGTTTTTACCCAAAGCTACGACAGTGAAACATGGCTTTTGACTATGCTTGATTTTTATATACAAAGAGATAAATATCCAAACATGCTCGATACAACTAGCAATTCAAATGGTACCAAAATATACTGGAAAAACCTAAAATAACAGATCAAAGCTACCATATTTATAGTCAGGATTAATTATAAACATTATTATTACATACATTTCAACTAGAATAGCTTGGTGAAGTGTTCATCAAGAAGGGAACATGTGGTTATTCTTTCCTCAAGTGTAGGCATTGGTGTTTCTTGGGAGGGCATAATAGTATAAGAATTGAATAAGATTGCTTAGTTTCTCCGTAACACTGGCACCCAGTAAACATACTGGACCTATATATGTGCTTTCCTTGGAGAACAATAAAGGTGCATGTTTGCCTATACTGTAGTTAATTGAAAACCTGAATTTTAACTCATGCATATAAACTAAAAACTTGTTCATATAGCACTTATACAAAAGTCTCATACAAATTATAAATGTCGATATTAACTGGAGTATTAATTAGAATTACTTATCTGTCCTTGTAATTAATCATGAAAATGCTACTCCTACCCTTAAAAAAAAAGAAAGAAACTGCTGCTACTATATAGCAAGCGAATTATATATAACAATGCCAATTGGTGATACTTGTATGTGCCTAGGGTTGGATTGAAATATATATCCTAGCTAGCACGAGCTACAGAATGCTAACTTCTCCCACAAACAAGCAACACAGAAACTAAGAATAAAGTTCAATAGAACAAGAAAATTAAAGAACATACCTGGCAGATCCCAAGGCTCACACTTGTAAAGATCAACCTCTGGAATGATTTCGAGTTCTATCTGTCTCCCGTTGATCTTCCGCTTAAGGTAGTAGATGATTAGTTCCTCATCGGTGGGGTGGAACCTGAAACCTGGAGGCAAACTCACGGGCGCCATATGCCTCCTTGAACTTTCCTCTCAAAACTCTCAAAGCAAGAGGTCCTTAGAGCTAGGCACGCAGGCAAGGCTATCCAAAGCTAAAATGTGGACAGCCACCGAACTTGTTTGAATAGCTATATGAATGAATTAATCAGCTACAATGTACAAAAACCTGCAACATACAATAACACATAAATGAGTTAACAAGATTGTCATGCAAGTAAGACAGAGAATGGAGAGGATCGAGGAGGAAGAGGAGACCTTGGTGCTATTGGCTAATGGCACATGAGAGAGGAAGAAGAGAGGGAGGGAAAGGGGCAGGGGGAGGGAGTGTGGCTTTATAGCAAGTTATCTAAGAGTATTTTATGTATATGTAGGATTCTTGTCACCTTTCTCAAGAAGCTACTCCATGTAGCTCGCTCTCTCTCCCCCTCATTTGCTTTTGCTTTCTGTTTGTCTTGTGTCAGTTAGCTTTAGCGGTGAATAGAGAAATATCCCAATCTTCTCTTCTTGTCTTTGGCTGCTAATAAAGTGAAGCCCTGTAGCTCCCGAGATGGAGGGATGCGATTGGTTGCTTTGTGGGGCCACCATGGCTGTGCCTAGTCAGCTCCCGTTGGAAAGAGTGAGGGGCCCAAGGTTGGTACTCGATTCCCGCGCTTTTTTGCCCCTGGCAGCCTCCCCCTTCCCTTTGACGGTTTACGTCACGTTCACACACGCGCCCCCATGTAGATTTTGCCGGGGCCCCTGCCTCGATGCGTGTGCCCTGCATGATTAGCAGCTAATGCACGTACTATAGTACTAATACTTTGTCAAGGCTGATTAACTCTCTCTCAACTGACAAGCACAATGCTGAGCTCAAGCTTACCTGTTCTTCCGTTCTGGGTGTTCAAGAGTGGACGCCAATGGTCGGCAACCAATTGTGATGGCTGCAGCCTGCAGGCCGACAGTAAGCTGATCACCTGTGGACATACTGTCAAGAGAGAAGTTACTATTGCATAGTTCTAATAGCTAGACAAAAGTCTGCATAATATATTTTGAATTGATTTCTGTATCTTGTGCATACTTGAGAGTACTCTGAACGAATGTACATGCAAGTAGTGAAAGGAGGCGTCCGAAACAGCGTCTCCCGTTAGCTTCTTCGCTCGAGCACACTTCCCAAACTGCTAAACGGTACGACTTTTGTAAAAACTTTTTATAGGAAAGTATCTCTAAAAAATCAAATAGATCCATTTTTAAGTTTCTAATAGATAATACTTAATTAATCACGTACTAATGATATTTCTCGTTTTACGTACGGCTTATAAGCCACCGTGACAAGCCAGCGAGAAGCCAGTTCAAACAGGGCAAAAGTCAAGCTATAATTGGTGAATGTTCATAGAACCTGACCAGAAAAAACTAGTTTACCACTGAACTACTTCAAGGAGCTGGTTCACAATTGAAAATAGTACATAAACAACATATCTTATGAAAAATGAAACAGCCTAACACTAATATGCTAAATGCTATGCCCAACTCTTATGAAAAATGCAACGGTTATGAGATCAAGGAATCAAATGACACATATATTCACAGTTTGCAACAAGCACCCATCCAAGTTGACAAACTTGGCAAGCTCATTTGCCAGAAACAAAGGAACCTAACAAAGATTGTGCTCACACTGTCCACACTGAAAGGACGGAAAAGGCTTCCGTTGGATCTAGTGAACAACCATAAATCCAAGGTGAAAACAGGACCCACTAATACCCAAAATGATTTCTGTTCACATTTGACCCAAAGTTAACTCATTTTACTAAGGTTTTCAGTAAAGATAGCATATCCACAAACCACCATCCTTTTACTGAAGTTGGCAAGGACCTGCTAAAAGAGACATTTTATTCTAGAGATATGAGCATACGAGAATCATTAATTAAGATGGGTTTGAACTCGCGTTCGAGAAAAAGATGGGTTTGAACTCTGGTTAGCGACAACACAACTGGTTGGTCCATGATCGAATTATACCCTCCAATCCATTCTAGGCATGCAATGAACCAATGATGGTGACGATCTCTCAGCAGCTATCAAAAAGAAAAGGTGGTTATCCAACAAATGTACTGTGATAGCCAGGCTTTCGACACGTTCCCTTGCTAAGCCTACATGGCAAGTGCAAGAGCTGGGTCCCGGGCGCTTTTGAGGCCTTCCAACTTGCGGCTGCTGATGCATAGCTTGTGGGCCACTTTTCCTTTTTATCAATCCATCCGCCCAGCTTTAGGTTCCTTTCCCCTTTTCGAGTTTATGCTTCTCCCCACCCCACACAGCGAGTATCTCTAAAACCATCCCATCTGAAGCTATTCTACGTATGTAGCTCCCTCCCTCCTGCCTCTAGCGTATCATGTACAAGTACATTAGCAAATACGCATGGCAAAACTTTAACTGCGCCTATGATTTGTAGCACCGATGCAAAAAAAAAAAGGAAGGTGCCCAATGTGACACGAATGGTAAAACAAGCCAGTCGATCCGACAGCTTAGAGTGAACAGGAAGGGCACACATGACGCAATCTATTTAAAATCTAAAAGTGCAGTGATTAGTAATACTCAATATAATGAAATGGTAAAGTACGATCAGCCAGCTTGATTAGCAAAGGAGGCACAAATCTCCACAACTTCACATGGCTTTTAAGGAATAAGAGAAGATAAAGGGAGAATTTAGCCCACCTGGACCCAGCAAATCAGCTAATGTATCTTAACAATGATGACAGAGAGCAAGAGACAAATTACGTTCTGATCAAACTAATGATTAGGGACTTAGGGTCTTTAGAGCATGTTCTATGATAACTCCATGATCAAAACTGTTTGCCTTGTATTTTTTGTTTTTTGATGACATACAGCTGACCTTTGTTTTTATGTCTTAAACACCAAGCCTACAATTTGATGGCATGTCTTCCACTGGTTGTCTTAAACATCATGACGCTATTTGAGAAATGAGCCTAACTGGCTATAAACTTCCACTTTCCATCTAGGCAGCAGTACCAGTTTTGATGAAAAATGACTGACCAGCAATAGATTAATTGTGCCAAGGAATAATTCTTAGAACATTGAAGGGGGTGTTGGGATCAGACCTTGAGTGCCCACATTGTCATCCACGAATAGATAGATCGGTGGCCTCTGCCAGAGGCAAGCAAAGTACTTCAACCTGTATACGGAAATAGTTAGAATTAAGATATGCTGAGATATATTCCATTCAAAAGCATTTCACAAAAGTTATTTAATCACAAAGGTTGCAGAGCTGAATGCAGTGTCGGTTCTGATTATAGGAGAGGAGGAATCAAAAGAAAAGAAAACACAACAGTGTAGCCGAAAGGATAGGCCATCCTTAGCCTCCCAACTTTTGAAACCCAAAAAGTAAGCCCTTGTTCAAGTATCGTACCTTCCACAAGAATCTTCTTGTACCCAGACAAGGAAAGAAATCTGAATACCTGAAGAAAAATTATGACGATAATATAACTGGGGCAGAAAACTGTATCTGTTTCCATTGTAGACAGTTCCTGCTGTTCAATCCATAAGACATAAAGTTCGTATTTCTCCTGTAGCTGTCCAAAACTCCAAAATCAGTTCCCACCAGTGTCATTTTCTTGACTGATGATTAAAATCCATAAGACCATAAGTACCCTGTAAAGTAAAGTAGTTTAGACAACTTGCAAACAATTTGCATATGTCATGTCCAGTCACTACGTGAGGCTTTCACATGGTTTACTATCTCTGATTCGCTGGCCATAGTGAGTGCAAGAATCAGTAATAGCGCTTTAATAGCAGCACTAACAGTAGGAACCAACAATCAAAAGGTGTGGCTCACTTGCTACACTAAATCTAACTAGCCAATTTGTGGACTCACTCTATCGGACAGCATTGCTCATAGGTAAACTGAATTAAGAACCCATGGTCTGAATTTGACCTTGCTGCTGCCTGCTGGACAATGACACCTGGCAGCCCATCTACTCTATATACCATAATTTATTGTATATTCCTTAATAGATGACAAAATAAGATCAAATTCTGATATTCTGAATTCAGAGTTGGACCATTATCTTGGCTCTATATCGTTGCAGCAGATCTGATGTATGTCAAGGAAAGTCTTACATAGCATCTGGAGAGCTAAAGGACACAGCATAAATTGTGATTAACTTGAATCAGCTTCCAGTTCTGACTAGTGACTACTGCAGTTCTGCTTGCCAAGTTGCCAGCTTAATATCTGGTGGTAGAAACTGCAAAAGTAAGAAAAGACGGGAAATTTACCATTTACAGCATAGTACAATGTACTTTGAAGCTAAGTTATGCGAACATCATAACAAGTGCAGATACAGGGGGGAATAAACTTGGTCTGTTCTCGTTATATGTCTTGTTTAGCACAATTAAGAAGAATAACTTGGAACACAGAGATGCAGGTTTTTGGAGCTTGCAGCAGGAAAACGCAAGCACAAAAATGGAGAAAAACATGTCAAAATGCAATCTTCAACAGGAAAAAAGCAATTATAGAACTGAGGTCGCCATCAAACCAAAAGTTAGAATAATTGTCTTTGTTCAATGGATACTGCAAGCTTCTAACCTATAATAAAGTAACTTGCACATGTTTAACATGCTTGTTTTTCTCTTGACAATTTGAGAAAGCAACAAATCTTGTAAGATTCTGAAATTTGAATACGATACAGTTTAAGGTGAAATGAAGATCGTGCTACCAGAGCACTCTGTTTATTACTTTTAAAAAAAAAGAGCACTCTGTATATTGATTTCATCATTGTGAAACAACTGCATTAAAATTGTAAGATATTTTTCAGGTAACTGCTAGAAACGAAACATCAGCTGTTCAATTAGTCACCTGGTCAGTTCCTCTTGAAAGAAGCAACATCATGATAACTGGCATCATAGTACATATCCAGCTAAATGAAAGGGGGAAAAGATGATAGCGGTAAAAAGGAACTGTCATTTTCAGTTCTGCTACAAAGAAACAAACCCACCATGTTAAATAGGATAGAGCATTAAAATGACAAGAATGGACTCATATCGAGGTTAAGGAAACAAACCAATAAGTCAAATATCAGATGTAAATGACATATCAAATTCAGTTCCTAAAGAGAGTGAACAGTTCAGAATGTACTTGGAAGATTCTACTAAAACCTTCTATAAAGAAGATATACATCCCCAAGCGATATTTTATAAGCAACTCCTACTTGCATGCTTATGGTAATGTGCAATCTCTGCTACTAATGCCTCCAAAAACAAAAGTAAAGAGGGCTTATATTTGCACGCATTATCCTTAACACTTCCTGTTTTCTTTTCCAACCTAAAATAAGAACAAATGTTCAACTTAACGCAAGAATGATGAAAACAATTGTGGCAGCCTGCAGTTAAGTCCGCAATACAACTCTGCCGCAAGTCCATAACCACCCTGTGAACAAGCAAATTTCTTCAAAATGCACGCAGTTTACATTACAAACTCATGTTTTATGAACATTATATTCACGCTGACTTCACTTCAAGCTATCTGCAGAGCTTTAAAGTTTAAAAAGGATGTGTGATGATGTTCATAATGTTCTATTTTATTTTTCCATATACCTGTCATGTTCTCGGTAAAAATCATATGGGATGTGTGATGATGTTATATCCTACATTACGAATATTTTATACAATTTTTCACGACTGCTAAGTGCTAACATATATTCCAACTATAAAAGATTGAGCGGCTGAAATTTTCCTTTCATTACCCTTGCATGGCCATACAAGTATTCCTCTTTAAGATGCAGTTATAGAAGTACAAGTTTATGCATCAAAATAACAATTAAACATTTAAACTGTCTAAAATGATCGCAGTTAGCTTATGTACAAACATTTTTTTTCTTTGTCAAAGATAAGCAACTTTCATGGAGATTCCCACAGCCAGGAGAATTTATCTTGTGCAAGGACCACCCACAACTCTTAGCCCACTGATTGGTACTGCTTTATTATGATGATACATCACAATGAGGCCTGACATGCTATACAGACATGGAACTACATTCTAATTGACAACAATGGGAACTCTCGCATATATATAAGGTGCAGAGCAAGTTTCAACTGCTTCAGCTATGCAGTGAGATAACAGTACACCTCTAAAACAAGTTAAGCATCACCAAAATAAGTTTATATGAACCACAAAAACTTGTTTTGGCATATGTTAGCTCGCACAAACCAATTCTACGAACCGGAAATTATCATGGATTTAGCAGAAGGAAAAACCAAAAAGAAGCCACCACTCACCAGAGTCATGCCGACCAGCCTGTGGAAAGCTGTGTGATATTCTGCAAAAGATACAAGTGCGCTGCATGTTATCAGTGAAATTTCATGAATCTTCCTTTTGTTTTTGCTAGCTGATGAGTGTTATGTACTCCCTCCGTCCCAAATATAGCAGCTTCTATATTCTCTTCTCAATCAATCACAACCTTCGACATTTTAATTTCTCCACTGACATTCTCTTCTCAACCAATCACAACCTTTTCCCATTTAATTCCACCTACTTTCTTAATGCCCGCGTCCAACCCCAAAACTTTTTATATTTTGGGATAGAGGTAGCATCACATATTCGTGTTACATACCCATGTTGAATCATACATCAAGATACGGGTAAATTTGGTTCATGATGTTACTAACATGGTGGTATGTGGCAAAGGACAGTTGTGAGCGAGAGTTAAATAAGGGCATATTTCATATTTTATCTTCTAACCTTTTTTAGTCAACCTTCTAAATAGACAAGTACAACTATAAATCCTTAATGTTATAGACATGAATTGAAATTCACATTCTTCGTAAAGACAATGCAAATGGTTCCTAAATTTTGCAGTTAAAGATAGGACAGGTCACCTACAACAAAGTACTGGTAGTTTGATCAATATCAAGCATCAGTGGAACACACGCTTAATTCAGAGAACGTCTCTGCATAACCAAATCAAAAGGTAATTGATCAGCTGTTTTCCTTAAATACTACATGTCATCACATTTTCTCATTTTTGCCCAAACAGAACTATGTGGAAGATGCTAAAATGGTACTACAACCTCATGCCAAATAACATATATAGTACTCATATTTGAGAGCTGATTTCGTGCCCAACTGAGAATTGAGTATCTGAAAACTACATCGACTTGACCAAATGAAGAAGTGGTGGGTGTAGCCAGCATACCTGTTCCAGTACGCGACCGGCGTTCAGCTTGAGGTGCAGTGGCCCCGTCATAGTTGTTCGATCGGCGGCGCAATGCCGCCTGCACGCCTCCAGCAACAGGACGGCCTATCCGCACGGGCGAGAGCAGTGGGATTAGGGCCGAGCGATGTAGGGGGGAGTTCATCGCGGGGAAGACCAGCGCGGTTGACCCGAGATGAGACTCGAACCCGAAGCGAGCGATCTGCTAGCCTAGGAGCAGCAGTGGAGGCCGGAGAGGAGAGGGGATGCAAAGGGGAGGGAATGGGGAGGAGACTAGCGGCCACGCTGAGCCAGTCGGGACAGCCACTCACGCCGGCACACGAGGCGAAGAGAAATCCGGCGCGCGTCGAGGAAACCCAATCGCCCGGCGGCGCAAGGGCTCCATCCGAAATGCCGGCCGGGCAGCACGAGGCCACGAGCCCTTGCAGCGAGGGCTCCGTTTCCCAGCGTCAAGCGCAAACTCTGCCTGTGCGGCGGGCTGCGGTCAGTGCCTCGGTGACGAGCAAACGAGGGAGGGGAGACTGGGGGTGGAGCACTGCGACAGCAACGGCGGCGCGGCGAGGCCGGTTGGGGTGATCGCTGCCTGAGTCGCCGCCGCCGCGCCGCGACGGGGAGTTGGCAAAATTTGGCATCCAGGCTGCGACTTGGGACTCTCCAGATGGGCTTTCGGCCCAGATACCAACGCGTTAAAAACATTGACGTGTTGCGATCCGAAGCGCACAATTTGGATTTGGGATTTTCCCGCCTGCCCGTTGAAAACCTTTTCGAGGCGAAGTGTGCCGGTTCGAATCTTGAATTTGGAACGCCAAAATTAGTTATATATACACATGGAGTGGTCCGCCAAAAGCAGAGCGTCCTTACAATTGGGGACAAATTAATAGAGCGCAAAGTTGCAACGAAATTTTCGGGGACAGCCGCCTCCCAAATTCAAAAATAGAGCAGCGCAGAGTGACCCAATCTAGTCTTGGGCAAATTAATTCTGCAATGGCTCGTAAAAACCAGCACACGGGTGCAATCAAGAGAGAAAATGATGCATTAAATCCAACCATCCATTCATTCACTTTGCACAAAGCAGAAACAGAACGGAACCGCACCTAATCCGCACAACATTCTGGAACAACGAAACCCTAAGCAGCAACGCTAACAGCAACAGATCTGGAGCACGGAGCTCAGCCACCGAAGCCGTACAGGGTGCGGCCCTGGCGCTTGAGCGCGTAGACGACGTCCATGGCAGTAACGGTCTTGCGGCGGGCGTGCTCCGTGTAGGTGACGGCGTCGCGGATGACGTTCTCGAGGAAGATTTTGAGCACGCCGCGGGTCTCCTCGTAGATCAGCCCGGAGATGCGCTTCACGCCACCCCTCCTCGCCAGGCGCCGGATCGCCGGCTTGGTAATGCCCTGGATGTTGTCGCGCAGCACCTTCCTGTGCCGCTTCGCGCCGCCCTTTCCCAGCCCCTTGCCTCCCTTGCCGCGGCCCGACATTGCTGATGATGCGAGAGCGCTCAAGATGTAAGACGATTTGCAGTATCGGGTAATTTGCCTTGTGATGGGAAGGGGGGGAATGTGCGGGGTATTTATAGCGGTGGGAGGAGGCGTTTGGCCGCGGAGGTGAAAATGGAGCGATCCGTGGGAGGTGGGGTTTGGCTCGATGGATCGTAAATGGACGGGTGAGATTGTGTTCGGCTGGGAAGGGCGGATCGATGACGTGGCTGGCAGGAGGGATCGATCGGCGTGGCGCGTAAAGGAGAAAGGTGATTGGTTGGAGGACGCGGCGGGCGGACAGACGACGTGGCATGTTGTGGTTTGTGACGATGGGGTCATATTTGGGCTGGACGTTACAGTTTTCTCTTAGAGTTATTTGGGCCTTTTAGCTGTGGGGCTTTTAAGGCTCCGTTCAACATTACTGAAAGAGGAGAAAACTTTTCTCGTTTTCTACTAGCACGTTTTTTAAACTGCTAAACGATATATTTTTTTAAAAAAAATTATATAAAAGTTTCTCTAAAAATCAAATAAATTCATTTTTAAGTTTGTAATAATTAAAACTCAATTAATCATACGCTAATGACTTATCTCATTTTGCATAATCTTTTTCTTCTTCTTCCATTTACCTCACCTTCAAACACTCCCTAAGTTCTACTTAGTGATGGAAAAGAAAAACAGTGTCAAATACTTAGTGATGGAAAAGAAAAGGAGTGTCAAATACTTGTGAATACCTTGACTATCCAAGGATTGCAATGTGAAGATTTGATAAGCAGAACATACTAGCAAATGCTGAAACGCATAACAAAATTCGAAGACATGTATCCAACATTCTCAACTTCTGATGAGTTTGCATAGTCAAGTAATATATGATTGTATTCTACACCTCTCAAAAAAGCTACTTCGTCCGTGTCCGTATTTTAACTAGAAAGATTGTTATATTTTGGGATAGAGGTAATACCGAATTATACTCATATTCAGCTTTGTATTGCAGACAAGTACTTAGTCTATTAAACAATTTGCATATACAGATACCAGATATTGCCCATCTTCAGTACAAAAAACTACTGAAACTGAAGATACAGTCCAAGTAAGAACTGAGATTACTACTGAAGGTAATGGCACAACAAGCAATTTGTCGATCAAAGAATTTGCATATAGAAGTACCAGATTCTATCTATCTTCAGTAGGAGAATTACTGAAACTGGACATCAAATCCAAGAAAAGAGTGTAGTAATCCAGTGGTACGAGTGTTCAGCTTTGTCTGGCGACGGTCCTTTTTTTCTGCAAGGAATCACATGGTCCTCTCTATACATGACAACGGCTTGAACCATTTCTTCCTGATCATGTCTGCTCTCCTCCGTAACAGCCAGGTGACTGATTTACATCAAATCCTCTTGGCATCCACATCATAGGGAGAGGACAACAATGACATAATACAAGACTCATCTCTTGCTCAACTCAAAGACTTCTCAAAACAATTTCATCGCACTGATTCTGCATGTACACTGAGCTTCTGAGAAATCAATTTTAATTTGATAGCCAGATCTCCCTTGCCAATCTTGTGCAAATCTTTGATCACTCTAACATATGCAGAGCGGTCAGGCAAGAGACCCTCCCTCTCCATCAATTCATACAGAATTCTTCCTGCTTCAACGATCCTCCCTGCCTTACACAGTAGCTTTGCGAGCAGGCTGTAGTTCCTGTTCACGGAGTACCTGTCCCTGGTGCTCATATCACTGACATACCTGCACGCATCTTCTATTCTGCCAGTGTATAAGTACCCCTTGATGAAGGCTGTGTGAATTGTAATCCTCGGCGTCATTTTCTCCAAGGACATCTGTTCAAGAATCTGCATGGCCGAATCCATCCTCCCTGCTCTGCAGGCATGGTATGCCAGAATCTCGTAGGTCAGCGAGTTCGGGATGTCATTGGATTCAGACCTCTCCATGGCTTCAACAAGTTCACAAGCTTCAGCAACCCTGCCATTCTTCAGCAGGCACCCGAGGAGAAAGTTCCAGGAGTTAGCATTCGGGCCGGAGCCCGACCTCCTCATTTCGTCGAACACCTCGCGGGCGCCATGGAAGTCACCAGCTTTGCACTTAACAGCCATGAGGGCGTTATAGTAACGTGCCCCCCTCGCCGTGTCCTGAATCACAGACATCGCCGCGTCGAACTCGCCGATCGAAGCTAGCGCCTTGACGAGCGAGAACACGCCGGCCGAGCGGCAAGGGCCCCCTACTTCATCCAGCGTCCTCAGAATCGCTATAGCCGTATCATTCGGGCTGCCCTGAGACGAGTTCAAGAAGGCGAACGACCGTTCAGTCAGGGGAATCCGCCGCGCCGACATGCTCGCCAGGGCGCGGGACATGGCCGGGTAGTCGGCGAGCCTGCCGGCATTCTCGACGAGCAGGTTGTGGGCGTGGGCGTTCGGGGAGAAGCCCCTGCTAAGTGCGAGCCAGTCGAAGAAGCGGGCCGCCGGGACGCCACGGTCGGTGAGCGCGCGGAGGGTGGCCGACACGAGGGGGTGGGAGAGGACGGGGTCGAGGCGGTCGAGGTCGGCCTCGAGGCTCCTGCCGTCGGCCGCGACGAGGCCAACGATCGCATCTGTGGTGGCGGCGGAAACACTATTGCTGCGGGGATTGGCGGGTTTGGAGGAGAAGGTTGCGAGGGAAGAGGCAAGCCGGAGGAAGACGGCGGCGCGGTGCAGCGGCGGGCGGATGAGGCGCGGGAGGCGGAACATAGAGAGTACCAGCCGACGAGTTCAAAGAGTGGAGACGAACGCGAAGGGGACGAGATTAACCCAACTACTACCATTATTACTTTAACACCCTCCTCCTCCCTCCAAATTAGAGTGGTTTTCGCTCTTAAGTCACAGAATTTATTTATTATTTAAATTATTTTATTATTTATTTTAAAAATTAAATTCTTCTAAAACTTATTTCCTATTAACGCTAAAATTTGGTAAGGTCCTGTATCAGATTCGGTCAAGAAGAAATTGCAGATAACTAACGGAAGTTGATCCAGAAGAGACCGGATCCGGGAAAGAGCCATGAAGACCGCAGTATAGCAGTTATTTACCGTGTCTACTATTTAGGCAAGTATTAGTGTTTATCTTTAGGAAACCTGACCTCGTGTCCGGTCGGGTCCTGTTAGTATTTCCTTCTGTAATTAGGAAATCGTGTACCGTGTCCAATAAGGACTCGTGTTAACTCGGGGTATAAATACGTATGCCCGGGTGCTTTGTAAAAATCATCAATCGATCAATACAAATTCGACGCATCGCCACCCTTTCGACGGGTTCTTGCTTCTCGAGCCGGGCTGCATCGGTTAAGTTCGACCTCCTGCGAGAGGGTAAGTCTCGTCACCCCGGCTACCTATCGGCTAGGACTTCCTCGGTTAGATCCGATATTCTAGTCGGTTTATGGTAGACGGCTTACCACAATATATCTATTTTGTCTATGGATGCATCAGCTTAGTTTGATCTCATAGATCGACTAGGTGTATCACATCACGCGTGCGTAGATCGTATCGGCTTACTGGGAGCGGTTTATCATCAGTTTGTGCTGCATCGGTTGGGTCCGACCTACTAAACTGCTAGTGATAAGTTGTTCCTGCTAGGTTGATATTTTGTGCGCAAGCGTTTTATCGGGATGTATAGCCGATGAGTTATCGTATCTTACATCACGATCGCATTAGATCTATCGGCTTATCGAGGTCTTGTTATCATCATCAGTCTATGCTGCAACGGTTGGGTCTGATCTACTAGACTGACGATAATAGCTTTACTCTTAATAAGCCGATGGGTTTTTATGCGATGTCTTATCGGAGTGCTTAGCCGATAAGTTATCTTTTATTAAATACAGCCGATTATACTGCTTGCCTTGTTATCTATTTTTCGACTGCATTATTATTACGATTGGCTAAAGGCTAGCCGATTAGTTTACTCTGCCGACCCGGGCACGAACAGCATGCAAGTTCCCGAGCACGAACAGCACGCAAGGACCCGGGCGCGGGTACAAGCGAGGACCCGGGCACGGACAGCAGGTGAAGATCCGGGCGCGGGCACGAGCAAGGGCCCGGGCACAAGCGCGGGCAGTACTGCGCGAACAATCATTATTGCAATCAGCTGGTGTTTATTAAATTCATTTATTTACGCACTCCGCATATTTATTTTATCAATTTATAGCCGATTTTCAAGTATCTCCTCGGTAATCGGCTAGCTCAATATTTGCTTATTATTATTTACTGATCATGCCATCATCGGCTTCCAGTCGGTGTATAAGTGCTACAATTTGTATCGGCCATCGGCCGATGAGACGAGTCCAGATCGGCTTCCAGCCGATTGGCTCATTGATCTAATATTTTCTATCTCCTTGTCAATTGCAGGGTCAAATTGACTAGCACGCCTACGAATCTCAAAATTTTAGGACCTGCACTGGAGTGAAGCAAATCTCCCAGGCCTTCGCGTGTCCTCCGACGCCGAACTAGGTCGTCGGCCCGTTCCCGGCGATTTTCGGCGTCAACACATTTTTGGCACGCCTGGTGGGACCCGAAGTTTCAACACAAAGTTTTGATCGGAATTACAACATGGTCGATAAAGAGGTCAAAACAGACAACGTAATTCCGGTCAACATGGAAGATTTAACAGACGAGCAAAAACAGCAAGTTGAGCAAACTATGGCAAATTTTCAAAAGCTTTGTTTGGAGTCCTTCAGCATGACAAGACAAGGGCCGATTCAAAAATCTCAGTTTCCAAAACCAGTCCTGGTTGGAGAATCGAACCGTACACCACCTGAAAGTCCACCAGTAAAACCCTTACAAGATATGGTAAACGAAGCAGTGCATCATGCACTCATCAATCAATCTGGGATCCTGGTGAACACGCTTCATAATCTCATAAAGAAGACGGTGGATGGATCAATTGTTCAAGAGCCTACTCGAGGTCCTGTATATCTCCCGCCGAAGACGGAGCCAAATCAGGTTGTTTATGGGATAAACAGAGATATACCGGAAAACATGTTTACGCAGAATCAGGCTGGGGGGCAACAGGATACTCCTGCTGGATACCATCGATCTGCTTATTATGGAGGATATCAACAGAATTATCCAGGAGGTGTGGCCGATCCAGGTAGTTACCAGAGGAAATATCTTAGACAGAATCGGCAACCAACTCCACCGATACAGTATCAACAGAACAACCCGAGGGAAGAAGATTTATCAACAAGGGTTGCAGAAATAGTAAGGGAACAATTCGGGATCAAGCCCAAGGAGCAAACATTTATGTATCGGCATCCATATCCTGAATGGTTCGACAGAGTTCCATTACCATATCGATACAGAGTCCCGGATTTCTCTAAGTTCTTAGGGCAAGACAGCACATCTACAGTAGAACATGTCAGCCGATTCCTGGCACAGTGCGGAGAGGCATCGGCTGAGGAGGCTCTGAAAGTTAGGTTTTTCCCCTTGTCGTTATCTGGATTGGCTTTTACATGGTTCTCCTCACTACCACCGAATTCGGTACGGGGATGGGCCGATCTGGAAAAACAGTTTCACAAATATTTCTTTGCTAAAATTCATGAGTTGAGACTGACAGATTTGACATCGGTTAGGCAGCGTCCAGACGAGACAGTACCGGAATATATTCAGCAATTTCGGGACGTTAGAAACCGGTGTTACAGTCTGAATCTGAGCGACGGACATCTGGCCGACTTGGCGTTTCAGGGTCTTTTAGCGCCAATTAAGGAGAGGTTTTCGTCACAAGAGTTCGAGTCCCTGGCACATCTGGTACAGAAGGTATCGGCTCACAAAAGCCGGTTTCAAGAGGCGAAGAAAGAAAAGTTCCAGAGACGAGTCGCTCAGGTGCAAGTTTATTCATCGGACTCAGATGAGGAATCCGATGCTGAGGTTGGATTGGCGGAATGGGCTAGAAATAAGAAATCAGTATCATGCCCATGGGTCAAGGATATCGGCAAAGAGGAACGATATGACTTTGATGTCAATAAAGCTGATAAAATCTTCGACTTGCTACTACAAGAGAAGCAGATACAACTTCCGCCAAATCACGTGATTCCATCAGCCGAAGAACTGAAGAAGAAAAGATATTGCAAGTGGCACAATACTATATCGCATCACACTAATGAGTGCAAAGTTTTTCGGCAACAAATTCAATCGGTTGTCGAGCAGGGAAGAATCAAGTTTGAAGACAAGAAGCCGATGAAGATTGATGGGCACCCGTTCCCCGTAAACATGGTCTATGCGGGATCGTCGTCAAGGACTCAAGCCGATGAAGGAAGACATCGAAGGTATAAATCAAAGATTACTTCATCGGATATGATAGAAAAATATTCGAAGTACGAAGAGCAGTGGATTGAGCCAGACAGTGAAAAATATAATCCACATTGCGATTGTCCGTTCTTCCGATTCTGCTGGGATCAAGGGATGAGATTGCCATCAATTGAAGATTGCCCTGAGTGTGACGATCTGAGGTTTCAACGGGATCGGTAGGAAAGGTTTTCGCAGGATCGGTTGCTTGGAAAAAGAGCATCGGTTCATAGCCGATTAGGGCCGATTCATGAAGAGTTCTTTGGAGAGGATGAAGAGGAGGTTGTCGGAGGATGAAACTCCAACCGCGGGGAGTCTGGGAACCCCCCTTTTGAGGTTTGGCCAGGGGAGTTGTTCACAGATGGCTTGCGGCATCGGATCGATGACACACAAGGAAGACAGGAGGAGTAGACAGGTTCGGGCCGCACGGTGGCGTAATACCCTACTCCTGTGTATGTTTTGCTGTGTGGGAGATGAAGGTGTTTGCTGTTACAAGGAGATTCAGGGCGCTCAGGAACTAGCCGGGAGCGAACGGGAGCGGCTCTGGAGGTTCTATCAGGAACCGGACTTCTCGTCGCAGAAGAAGAAGACCAGAAAGCTCTCTATCCGGAGAAAACTCTCCTCCAACTGGGGCCCTAACTCAGTGGCATGGATCCTCCTTTTATAGTGCAAGGGGAGTCCACAGTGCCTGAGCTGGATACCATTTGCCTTCTCGCACGCGCGCGGCCGCCTGCCGCACCGCGCCTGGAGGAACGTCGCACGCGGCCGCCTGTCGCGCCGCGCCTAGAGGGACGTCTAGTTGCCGCCTCGCTCGGCTGGTCTGGTCGTCTTGCCGCTCGGCTGCTGTGGGCGACCAGATTATGGAGATGTGACAGCGTACGGCTTCGCTCTCTGTCGAGAGACAGGCGAGAGGCACCCCATCGCCTCGCCATTAATGCGGGTAGTTGGGGAGCTGATCCGCTGAAGCCGGCCTCGCACCTGGGGCAGCGAGCTCTTCGAGCCCTCCACGCACACAGGGCACCGAGCTCCTCGGGGACGGAAGCAGCGAGTCCCGGGCCGGGGGAGCGAGACCTCTGCAGAGTGCCCCGGGACCGAGCTGTGGATCCTGGGCCCGGGGGCGAGACCTGGGGCCTGGGAACGGAGCTTCCCGGACCCGGGGACGAAACCCGGATCCCGGGCATGGAGCTTCCCATTTACTGGGGGCGAGGCCCGGGGCCCGGGCACGGAGCCTGTGGGCCCCGGGATCGGGCACAGAGGAGTGCCCCTCCTTGAGGATGCCCCCGGGACCCGGGGTAGATGTGGACGCCTGTCGCGAGGCGCCCGGGGGAATGCGCACCTGGGCCCAAGCAGTGCTCGGGTCCCGGGTCCTTGGCGGGAAATCGGTCGTAGCCGGCCGTTGTTTGCGCAGAATGTGGCCCCGGAGGGGCTAACGTGGCCGAAGACCCACGTGTCCCCGGCGACTGTGGGGACCCCCAGTCCCGTTTCGCCAACAGAGGTACATGAAAAACAAGTCCAAAATCCTCAGTGGTGTCCTAGCGGAATATTCACGAAGAATCAGAAGAGGAGGGCATAGCGATTGCGACATCGAGAGCAACAGGAAGAGCAGAGGCAAGATCAAGAAGAAGCTAATCATCGTCACAAGAGAACTAAGCAAGTATGGCGCGTGAAGAGGAAAGACGATGAAGTAGATGCATCGGCTCCAGTGAACATGGTTTTCCTTTTGCCTCGGGAATATAAAGCGTTTTCATCAGACGAGGAAGGCCATGAAGAAGTTTTCGCTCAGCTAACGTTGCAACCCGATCAGGCTGTATTTGATAAACCTGAGGAATCAGAGCATCGGCACTTAAAGCCATTGTATATCAAGGGCTATGTGAATGGGAAGCCGATGACGAAGATGCTAGTCGATGGGGGAGCAGCTGTTAATCTAATGCCTCATGCTACATTTCGAAAATTGGGGAAAACTGCCGAAGACTTGATCAAGACGAATATGGTGCTAAAAGACTTCGGTGGGAATTCATCAGAGGCAAAAGGCGTATTAAACGTGGAGTTGACAGTGGGGAACAAGACATTGCCTACCACGTTTTTCGTTATTGATGGAAAAGAGTCATATAGTCTGCTTCTTGGTAGGGATTGGATTCACGCGAACTGTTGCGTGCCCTCGACGATGCATCAATGTTTGATACAGTGGCAAGGAGATCAAGTCGAGGTAGTCCTAGCAGATCGGTCGACCAACATTGCAATGACCGATTTGCCAGTCTGGGAAGCTGATAGTGTTGATTGCTTGTCCGGAAAAACGTGGGAAGGGGATTTTCTCAAAGTCACCAGCCAAGGGATATAGCCGATCCAGCAAGTCGGCTCCGAGCTGTTACTCTGATGGGCTCCATTGAAGATTTCGAGGGGAAACTAGGACAGGGGTTTATGTCGGCCGATGATTTAGAGGAGATCGACATAGGGCCAGGAGATAGGCCAAGGCCGACGTACATAAGCAAAAGGTTATGCCTTGAACTTCGAGAAGAATTGATAGCACTATTGAAGGAGTATCGGGATTGTTTCACTTGGGAGTATCATGAGATGCCAGGATTAAGCCGATCAATTGTTGAACATCGGCTACCCATTAAACCAGGATATCGGCCGTTCAAATAGGCTCCAAGGAGGTTCAAAGCAGAGTTATATGAGCCGATCAAAGCGGAGATCACGAGGTTGTATGATGCCAAGTTTATAAGGCCGTGCCGATATGCTGAGTGGGTTTCTAATATCGTCCCGGTAGAAAAGAAGAATGGAAAATTGAGGATATGTATCGATTTTCGGGATCTGAATAAAGCTACCCCCAAGGATGAATACCCAATGCCAATAGCAGATTTGTTGGTGGACGCAGCATCAGGCCACAAGATTATTAGCTTCATGGACGACAATGCAGGATACAATCAAATTTTTATGGCAGAAGAAGATATACACAAGACTGGGTTTCGGTGTCCTGGAGCTATCGGCTTGTATGAGTGGGTGGTAATGACGTTTGGGTTAAAAAGTGCCGGTGCGACTTATCAGAGGGCGATGAATTATATATTTCATGATCTCATCGGCTTGTTAGTGGAAATTTACATCGACGATGTGGTGGTGAAGTCCAAGAGTGAGGAAAGCCATATAGCCGATTTGTGAAAAGTGTTGGAAAGAGCCAAGAAATACGGACTAAGGATGAATCCCAATAAATGCGCTTTTGGTGTATCGGCTGAGCAGTTTTTGGGTTTTATGGTTCATGAGCGAGGAATTGAAGTTAGTCAACGGAGTATCAGAGCCATCAAGACCACGGAGCCACCAAGCAACAAGACAGAGTTACAGTCATTGATCGGCAAGATTAATTTTGTAAGGAGGTTTATATCAAATTTGTCAGGAAGAATTGAATCTTTTACTCCATTATTGAAGTTGAAAGCTGATCAAGAGTTCGTATGGGGGGCAGGTCAGCAGAAGGCATTTGACGAGATCAAGAATTATTTGAGTTCCCCACCTGTTTTAATTCCGCCGCAGAAAGGAGTGCCGTTCAAGTTGTACTTATCAGCCGATGAGAGATCCATCGGGTCTGTTTTGGTTCAAGAGTTTGAGAGGAAGGAGCGAGTCGTGTTTTATCTGAGCAGAAGACTTTTGGATGCTGAAACGAGATATCCTGCGGTGGAGAAACTATGCCTTTGTTTATATTTCTCATGTACAAAGTTAAGGCATTATATCCTATCGGCTGAATGCATAGTAGTTTGCAAGGCCGATATGGTAAAATATATGTTGTCGGCTCCAGTTTTAAAAGGGCGAGTTGGTAAATGGATTTTTGCTTTGACAGAGTTCGACTTGAGATATGAATCGGCTAAAGCAATCAAGGGACAAGCAGTGGCCGATTTCATTGTGCAGCACAGAGGGGTTCGCAAAAATTATGTGGAGCTGATCCCATGGACTTTGTTTTTGATGGATCAGTGTGCAAGCATGGATCTGGTATCGGCTTGGTCATTGTATCGCCTCGGGGGGCAAGTTTTGAGTTTGCTTTTATGATTAAACCTTATCGGACTAACAATCAAGCGGAATACGAGGCGGTATTAAAAGGACTTCGACTTTTAAAGGATATCAGAGCCGATGTCGTAGAGATTGTTGGTGATTCTTTGTTGGTGATCAAGCAGTTGTCTGGGGAATATGAGTGCAGGGATGATGTTTTGAGATCGTATTATGAGGAGTGTACAGATTTATTGGAGGATTTCAAGATGGTATCAATGGATCATGTCCCTAGAGAACAGAATTTAGAAGCCAATGATCTTGCACAGATTGCTTCGGGATATCGGCTAAATAGGCAGATTGAAGTTGAAATAGCCGATAATGATATTCAGGATGAAGTCGATGATTGGAGAAGGGAAATAATTGGTTATCTGCAAAATCCATTACAATCGGTTTCTAGAAAACTTCGATACAAAGCTACAAAGTATATGCTGCTTGATGGGGAGTTATATTATCGGACGTTTGAGGGAGTTCTGCTCAAGTGCCTAAATTTGGAAGAAGCCAAAGTGGTTATGTGTGAAGTGCATGAGGGCGTTTGTGGGACTCATCAATTGGCTCATAAGATGAAGTGGTTGCTGAGAAGAGTACGAAACTTTTGGCTAACAATGCTGGATGATTGATTCAGGTATTATAAAGGATGTCAAGATTGTCAGAAGTTTGGAAATATACAACGAGCGCCAGCATCGGCTATGAATCCTATCATCAAACCGTGGCCGTTCAGGGGATGGGGAATTGACATGATCGGCTAGGTTTATCCTCCATCGAGTAAGGGACATAAATTCATATTGGCGGCGACATATTATTTTACGAAGTGGGTAGAAGCCATTCCTCTGAAGAAAGTTACGTCCAAAGAAGCGATCGAGTTTGTAAAGGAGCACATAATTTATCGGTTTGGAATTCCTCAGACGATAACTACTGATCAGGGATCTATTTTCGTATCTGATGAGTTTCAACAGTTTGTTGCCAGTATGGGAATCAAGTTATTAAATTCATCACCTTATTATGCACAGGCTAATGGACAAGCAGAAGCTTCTAATAAAAGTTTGATTAAGTTGATTAAGCGGAAGATTGATGAACAGCCGCGAAGATAGCATACTACATTAGCCGATTCACTATGGGCCTATCAGATGGCATGTCATGGGTCTACTCGGGTGCCACCGTATCAGTTGGTATATGGACATGAGGCGGTTTTACCTTGGGAGACTAACATCGGCTCTAGGAGAATTTCTTTGCAGAATCAGTTAACGGCCGATGATTATTATAACTTAATGACAGATGAACTTGAAGACTTGGCTCAGAATCGGTTAAGGGCACTAGAGAGGATCAGGGAAAATAAAGCTAGGGCAGTTAGACATTATAATAAAAAGGTGATGAGTAAATCGTTTACTGAAGGAGATCTTGTCTGGAAGTTGATTTTGCCAATCGGGTCCAGAGATAGTAGATTCGGAAAGTGGTCACCTAATTGGGAAGGGCCCTGTCGGATTAATCGCAGTGTACCTGGTAATGCATACATGTTAGAAGATCTTGACGGGATAGAGTTTGCTAAAGCACTTAATGGGAAATATCTCAAGAAATACTATCCTAGCGTTTGGATCAACTCTTAGATCGGTTAAGTGCAGCCGATTTCTAAAATAGTTCGGAAAGCCGATGTTTTTGCATCGTCTAAAGATAGCTGATATCAATCGATATCGCCTTTAGATCAAACAAACAGAAATATTATCGAGAGTGAAGGAAGCAGGCAACAGAGCCGATCAAGATATATTACAGCACAACCAACATGTTTCAGGAGGCCATCGGTCATTAATTTACATGAATTTTTGGATCGTTTCGATTGCACGCAGGTGGATTTGGTCAATCTCATTGATAGCACGGATGTCGTCTTCATCGGAGCCCGGGATGGTCTTCAGATTTTTGCGCCGATGAACAACTTGACGCACCGTTGCTACAACCTTAGTCTCTTGGTGTTGTATAGCTTGTGGCAGGCCGATAAGCTGGGATTCTGTTGCTTCAAGATCCTTGCGAATTTTTTTAAGTTCTGCCAGCAAATCGGCCTCCTTTTTCTTCAGTTGGTCCAACTTGGATTGGAGCTCTTGAGGGGCGGCTGCCATGTCATCAAGCTTTTTCTTCTCTGTTTGGGCTGACAGCCGATCGGCTTGGATATCTTGGGTAATCTTCTGTTGGTCAGCACGATCGGCTATGCGCTGTCTGAGCTTGATGAGTCTGAATCTGTGCGATTCCAGATATGCCGCCGGAGTTAGTGCGTCGATGAGTTCTTCGGGCAAATGATGTTCAATATCTGCAAGTCTTGCCCGAATCGGCCCGCAATCCTCCACTAGTGCATCGATCGGATTTTCCAGCCGACTGATGATGCTTGTTAAATACTCACGCACATCGGCTGGGAAGGATGGCTTGGTTGCTGCGCTGGTGGCTGTTGCTTCTTCCGCCTCTAAGTACTTGCCGATGTCGAAAGAGAACAAATCGGCTAAGGATTGCAAATTGACATCGGTAAAAGAATCAGTGAAGAGTTTAAAAGCAAAGTATGGATATAAAGAGATTACCTGAGGTAGGGCATTGGCAGCTCGGGTGGCATCGGCTTCAGGGGGATGAGTAGGTTGTCCTTCGGGGTGGCCGATGTCAGGCGATGAAGTAGGTACAGTCTCATCGACGGCTTGAGGACTTGGTGCTGAGATTGGGGCAACTAGAGAAGTCATCGGCTCGGTGCTTGGGGGAATGTCAGCAGAAGGTTGAGGTTCAGGGACCGATGACTCGAGCTGAAAATAAAATTGATGAAAAAGATGGAAAGCAGGTAATGGTATCGAGACTTAACACGTACCTGTGGAGATGAAGGGGCCGATGTTGTTTGGGGAGTAGATGGCGTCGTGACCATGACATCGGCACTTGTTTTCTGCTTCTTGAGAGAAGGGTGATGCGCCAGCTTCTTGCGTTTTTGTCCTGTCGATCGGGGCGCCTGGAGGAGAGCCGATGGAGAGGGAACATCGCGCCCTAAGTTCGGAGTGGCCAATGGGGGTTGATACAGAATCGGCCGACCACTAGTGCTTGTTGTTGGGGGCTTGACGTTGGCAGCCTGCAAATTAAGAGTGAGAGGTGATCGGAGATGGTGGTTAAGGCTTACGGGTGTTACCTCCTCATCGGATTCGATGTACTCGGCATCGAGGCGGGAACAGTAGTGGGTGGCCGCTAGGCTGAATAGATGTTTCTTCCATTCTGACCACCATCGAACGAAAAGCTTTTTATTGGTAGTGCATACATTAACCTCGATGGCGGCGCCTAGAGAAAGAGATTCTGTCAAGGTCCGCATCCGATCATACTCCAGGGCATTGTTGACGTTGCCCCGGGCTTGAAGTTTGTCGATGAAGAATAGGCCGATCGGAAGTTGACCAAGATCAATCTGACGGGAGCCGACCGATGGGTGGTAGAATTCATATGATGGTTGCGATCGGCCTAGAGAGAAGCCAATTGGCAGTAGACAAGGGGTAATGGCCGATAGGAATATGACCTTCGACTCATCATTTTCCAAAGCATCAAGCGGGTCAAAATTAGAAGGCATCTCGAATGATGATGCATCATTGTATGCGAACCAGAGAGTGGCCTCCTTGGTGAAGCCGTAATAGAATCCCTTGAACCATTGGCTAAGTCCAGCAGGTGTTATCTTGCCACCAGAAAGAGCCGATGCAGCTTCGCCCATGGAGATACATCGGCGGTAAATGGGATCCTGGTCTTCTGTATGATCGGCTGGAAAGGATTGGTTGAGAAAAGAGGTCCCAAAGAAAGCCTTGGAGGTGTAGACGTTGAGCCAGAGTTGCACAAACCACCAAGGACCCTGATGAGGAACGGGGTTCCCAATCTTCCGTTAGATAGATAGCTTTCGTTTTTGGTGGAACGCGACACACCGATCCGGCTTCAGATCAGAAGATCCGATTCCTGCAACCTTAGCACCACGATTCCTCTGGTTATCAACCGTGTCACAAATCCGGTTGACCTCGCCAAGAAGGCTAATCCCTGCCTGCGAAACGAAGAACACAAGCAAGAACCCGAAAGTACGCAACTCAATTAAAGTGACAATTGCAGATGAATGATTAAGCACTCGAAGTTGGGGTTTCACAACCGATGACGGCGACTGTTCTAATACAGATTGATCTAAAGCAAAACCTACCTTTAAACAATGACGGCTACTGTATATATAGGAGTTGGGACGTCCTAGGGTTATCCCTAGGGCGCGCCCCCCTTGGGCTTAGCCCACGACACAATTACAAGGCCCAAGGCCCGAAACAGACTCGGACTGGAAGAGGTACGTGTCTTGTTTTGACGATTCCAGACAGCTCAGGAGGAATTTTGATGTGGGACCAAAACCATCTGAAAGTAGACTCCATAAGCTTTCCAACAAGTACTCATGGGCCCCGAGAGTCCTTCTGGATCAGCGGCTAGGTCCGTTTGAAGTTGATGCTGTCAGGAGGCCCGAATCAGGAGGCCCGAATCCGAATCCAAAACGTACAGAACTTCATTGCTTGCCTTCGATGGACCGAAAGTGACATGGTGCGGTAGAAGTAGACTTGGGAAAGGTCTTTGTTTGGTCCCCAATCAACTTCTTTGATCATCCATGTATTCGTTGCACTCCGTCTCTTTCCCTTCACCCAAGCAAGTATCTCTGCAAACGAGAACACACAAAATTTATGGTGCAGTAACGGCTGTTCAAATATATAACACATAAATCTTATATAGAAAGTATGCACCTTTGGTTGATGAATATATAAGGTAGCTATGTTCATATCTGAGCTAGTGATGTCCTCATCAGACCCCCGATATGGCCGATGGGCTGGCCGGCCGATAGCTTGGTCGCTACTTGGTGAAGCAGCTGATAAGTAGCGCCAAGGAGGTATTGCCCCAAGGGGATCTGTTTTCGATCGGCCAAGCACTCTGCCAGACATTGCATATTGATCGTTGGGCCGAGGGTTGCACCGCCGAAGACAAACCGTTCCAGCCACATGTTCAAAAAGGCAACATTTTCCCGATCGTCGACTAGTCCAGTTCCCTTGTTATGGATTGATATATACCTGGACCAGCCACCAATGTTCTTCGCTTGAAGCCGATGAGCAGGCTTGAATCGGAGATTGAAGGGATTGATGTAGCTCGTCGTGTTGAGGCAGGTGAGCATAGTCACATCCATCAAGGTGGGGGTCATCGGCCCGTGCCGGAACATGAAGGCGTTGAGGGCGTCTGACCAGAAGTATGAAGCCGATGCAAGCAGAGGTTCATTCCTTTCCATATCGGCTAGAGAAAGGTTGATGCAGTGGCCGATATGTGATTCTTCCTAGAGGGTTCTCTTCGCGGCCGATACTCTGATATACCAATCTCTCCACCCAGGCAGCTTGCTCGGCCATGACCTGAAGCTATTGGTCCAGTCACTGACTAACATGGCGGAGTTCTTGAAAGGAGTGCGTTGGGTCTCGGCGCTTATGAAGTCTATGGGATCTTCGCTACCCATGGGGCCATGGTAGAAAAAGTTCGGGTAATCGGCGGCCGGAATCAAGATTTGGTCTCTAAGGTGCTACAGTAAATAAGAACACGATGAAGAACAGGTAAGGAACATGGCAGATTGGTTCCATCTAGGCTACGAAATCGGGGAAAAAGCAATCGGGCAGGAAGATTACCTCGGGGACCGCGGATGCTGACACCATCGCGAGAGAGGAAGAAGACGCAGGAATCAGCGGTCGAAGAGAAGAACTGCGACGGTTCGTCTGGGTTCGCTGGATCTCGTCGAGGTTTTTGGAAGATGAAGCGGTGGTGCTCTGGTGATGTGAAAGCATAAAAAAGGCTAGGGAGACGAAGCGGTTTATAAAGGCATGATGACCGGGCGGGAATCGAGGCCGTTGGCACTGTTTCAAACAATTAAGGCAAGTGGGCTATCTTGGGCCGCCTCGGTATGGAAGAAATCTGAAGGCCCAAAACGAAAGAATTTCGAAGTCCTATAGAAGAACTATGAAATTGGGGGGCATGTGTTAACGCCAAAATTTGGTAAGGCCCTGTATCAGATTCGGTCAAGAAGAAATTGCAGATAACTAACAGAAGTTGATCCAGAAGGGACCGGATTCGGGAAAGAGCCGTGAAGACCGCAGTATGGCAGTTATTTACCGTGTCTACTATTTAGGCAAGTATTAGTGTTTATCTTTAGGAAACCTGACCTCGTGTCCGGTCGGGTCCTGTTAGTGTTTCCTTCTGTAATTAGGAAATCGTGTACCGTGTCCAATAAGGACTCGTGTTAACTCGGGGTATAAATACGTATGCCCGTGTGCTTTGTAAAAATCATCAATCGATCAATACAAATTCGGTGCATCGCCACCCTTTCGACGGGTTCTTGCTTCTCGAGCCAGGCTGCATCGGTTAAGTTCGACCTCCTGCGAGAGGGTAAGTCTCGTCACCCCGGCTACCTATTGGCTAGGACTTCCTCGGTTAGGTCGGATATTCTAGTCGGTTTATGGTAGACGGCTTACCACGATATATCTATTTTGTCTATGGCTGCATCAGTTTAGTTTGATCTCATAGATCGACTAGGTGTATCACATCACGCGTGCGTAGATCGTATCGGCTTACTGGGAGCGGTTTATCATCAGTTTGTGCTGCATCGGTTGGGTCCGACCTACTAAACTGCTAGTGATAAGTTGTTCCTGCTAGGTTGATATTTTGTGCGCAAGCGTTTTATCGGGATGTATAGCCGATGAGTTATCGTATCTTACATCACGATCGCATTAGATCTATCGGCTTATCAAGGTCTTGTTATCATCATCAGTCTGTGCTGCAACGGTTGGGTCCGATCTACTAGACTGACGATAATAGCTTTACTCTTAATAAGCCAATGGGTTTTTATGCGATGTCTTATCGGAGTGCTTAGCCGATAAGTTATCTTTTATTAAATACAGCCGATTATACTACTTGCCTTGTTATCTATTTTTCGACTGCATTATTATTACGATCGGCTAAAGGCTAGCCGATTAGTTTACTCTGCCGACCCGGGCACGAACAGCACGCAAGGACCCGGGCGCGGGTACAAGTGAGGACCTGGGCACGGACAGCAGGCGAAGATCCGGGCGCAGGCACGAGCTAGGGCCCGGGCACAAGCGCGGGCAGTACTGCACGAACAATCATTATTGCAATCGGCTGGTGTTTATTAAATTCATTTATTTACGCATTCCGCATATTTATTTTATCAATTTATAGCCGATTTTCAAGTATCTCCTCGGTAATCGGCTAGCTCAATATTTGCTTATTATTATTTACTGATCATGCCATCATCGGCTTTCAGTCGGTGTATAAGTGCTACAGTTTGTATCGGCCATCGGCTGATGAGACGAGTCCAGATCGGCTTCCAGCCGATTGGCTCATTGATCTAATATTTTCTATCTCCTTGTCAATTGCAGGGTCAAATTGACTGGCACGCCTACGAATCTCAAAATTTTAGGACCTGCACTGGAGTGAAGCAAATCTCCCAGGCCTTCGCGTGTCCTCCGATGCCGAACCAGGTCGTCGGCCCGTTCCCGGCGATTTTCGGCGTCAACATTTCCAAAAGTGAACCTTTTGGCCACGTTAGCAGTTCCAACTCATCGTTCGAGCAAGAGAAGAGAGAAGGAAGGAAGTAACGAGAAGGAAGAAGATGGTTTGGTGGTAATATTTCCCCTAGCACTCCAGGTGGTCTGGTGTGGCAAGTATATCCACGTCAGACCGTCAGCTTGGCTCGGTCGCCCGCTGATGCCTGCGTGGCACCTGCTGTCACGCTACATGCACTAGCGTGGCTAAAGAGTTTACTTTTGAAAATAAGTTTAGGAGGGTTTAATTTTAAAAATAAATAATAAAATGGTGTAAATAATAAAAAAAATTCTAAGTGAGACTACAAGTATGCAAAAAGAATTGAAGGGAGCTTGGTCACTGAAAGCGTTCGATAAGGAGATTGAATGTCAGCCAGGCCTAAAAGGATGTTGAGGCGTCCTCAACGGTGTCTCATCACTAATCCCCACTTCCCCCACCATTGCGCACGTAGTCAAGAAGGAATCATCACTGGCCGAGCCCTCGACCAGATCCAGCTTCTTCCTACCCTCCTCCTTTTCTTGGGCAAAATACAGGATAAGAAGATCGATGCAACAACACTGCAGGCTTGAAGTTGTCCCTTTGTCATGCATGTCATTACCCGCCTTAGATCCGGTCAGCCACCATCTTGTCCACATTCTTGAGTTCACCGTCTATCCACATGCAAGATAATAAATAGCATTTGTAGTTGCCGCTATAACGACAACAGACTTCTAACGCTACTGCTACAAGGTAGAGGACTAAAGAAGTTTTGCAGTCTGCTATTGGCTTTGCTGGATCGCTATTGCGCTTAAATGGTGTTCTTCACGCGGATAGGAGAACTTAAGTTATATCGTATTTATTTATGTTATTTTGTAATCTTATGGTATAAATTGTATGAGTAATTAAGTATGCGGTCTAAACTTCTAAATTTAAGTGAAGCGTAAGGTTAGCATTGATATATATTCTAACTTTATGGTTGGTTTTTGAATTCTGTTATTGGAACATAGCGTCTGCAATAGCACCTTGTAATAGACCTAAAAATTGTAAAACTTTAAAACTCATGATATAATCTGTTTAATGGGTTCCCCTCTGTTATGACTTATTCTGCACATTTATAGATTTTTCGTGCATTCATAATTGCATCCATATGCATGAAAGTAGCTTGAAAGGATTTTAATAATTTTTCTGTGTATGCAAAAATTCTGAAAAAATTCAAAAAATTTCTCAACACCATGCGTGACCCTCAGTTAAATTGGCATAAAATTATCACCTCATTTGGTATCTCCAACAAACTATTCAAACTACTATAAATCTGGAATAAATCCTTATCATTTAGCCCTATGTTGATTTTTCCCCTAGTAAAACCGTAGCTCATCTGAGTGTGAACTCTTGCCAGAATGATCATCATCACCTCGTATAATCACAGTAATTTTCCCCAAATTTTTACCTCATTGTAACCCAATCAAATTGTGTGGTCAAAGGAGCCAAATGATTCAAAACCGGGAGTTGATCTTAATTCGTTTTCACCACTACAACCTTACCCTTCTCACTTACAGTGGGCCTAGCTACTCCAGGCCCCACTTGGTAGCCTCACCTATCCACCCAGGAGTTCTCGAGCCAGCCCCTTCTTCCAATCTCCTTTCGGACATTTCATCGAACGTGTGGCATGCAACATCCTACCGAGAGAGAAACAAGCACCCACGGATTCTTGCAGCCCCAGCCCGCCTTCCAACCTGTGTTCCCAGCCACGTACAACACCCACGCTATGTTGTACCAATCCTTGGCTGCCAAAACACCAGGAACGCCACTTGGACGCCGTCGGTTGCGGGTAAGTCGAGCCTCTTGTGGACAGAGCGCGCCCGACCAAATTTCTCACATGGATATTCTCTTTGGCACCTCCCTGATATTGCAGCACCACCCAGCCATCCCATTCCATCACCCACTACTCGAGAATGCCAAGACAGTGCACACCACCATAGACCGAGTTCACGACCACCCCGTCCAACCTTCGCCTTTAACCCTGCCGTTGCGCCACTAGTCTCCCCTAGCTCACCACATTACGTCCCAAGCAACTCCAGGTAGAAAACCCCCTTAGGCCATCGGGAACGCAAGCGTCGATCTCAACGCTGGTGAGCACACAGGCAAGACATAGTAGCACCGGTGAACTATCTTCCCGAACCAAACACGTCATCTTCTTCCTCGTCCTCCATTGACTCCATTCTGCCCTTTCTGCAGCCTTGGACACAGCCATCCACCGTGCGCCGTCGCCGCCCATTTGCGCCGGCCAAGACGACCGTCAACGCCGGACCCCTCCAAGCAGCCTCCGCCTCGGCCAAGCTTAGGGTGAGCTTCCTCGACCCCTATAGGTTCCATTCAAAGGCTTAGATTAGGCCGTGACCGCTATAGACGTGTCGTCGCCGCCATCCCGATCTACCGTTAGCCGCTGTGTGCAGTGCTGTAGCCTACGAGAATGGCCGTAGGGACCTCCCCTCGCTGCCAGGAAGCCCGCATAAGTGAGCCATGCTGCCCCTCGCCGCCGCCAAGCTCAGCCCGTAGTAGCCGAGTTCTCTTGTATGTAATAATGGCTCTAGGTTGAAGACAAGGGCTAAACCGCGATTTCGAGTAGTCTTTGGTTGAATAGCAAAAGTACCTCTCACATTCAAATAGGCCTGAGGACCTCTACGTAATTTCTAGAAAGATTTAAGGCTATAAGAGTGATTATAGTGCTCGGAAGGACCTATTTGTAATTATTTTTGTGCTCGGAGGGACTTCTCTATAAATTAGTGCTCGGGAGGACCTATTTGTAATTATTTTTAGTGCAAAGAAGAACTTCCCTGTTAATTAGTGCTCAGGTAGGACCTATTTGTAATTATTTTTAATGCTCGAAGGGACTTCTCTATAAATTAGTGCTTGGGGGAGGACCTATTTGTCATTATTTTTAGTGCTTGGGGACCTCCCTGTAAAAGAAAATAATAAATCAAGAAAATGGTTTATGCCAATTATTCTTACACTAAAAATTGCTGAAACTTCGAAAAATTGTATAAAATTCTTAACTCCAAATCAGCCGGGCCAAATTTCTATGGGTTCGTAGGAATTTTATCTTTAACATGGTTAAGTTATATTTTGCACAAATATGACGGAAATGTACAGCTAAATACTAAAATATAAACAGTGAATAGTAGGTTTTGTATTTTTTAGGATTTTTAAACTTTGGAAGCTTATAACTCGAGCATACAAAGTCGGATTCGAGTGATTCTTTCACCAAAATTCATCTAAAATCATCCTCTACCCACTGTATAAGTCTCATGCTTGTTGCATCATATTTAATTTTTGGTGTTTATTTGGTGTTCATTCGATTTTCGTTTAAATTTGAATAGATGACGAAGTTGCAGCCGTAGAGGAGTGTGAGCAGGTTCAAGAGTACTTTGACAAGACCACTGAGCAAGAAAAATCCTATTCATTCCTCCTTCAATCATGTTGGATCCTATATTTTCGTAAATTGCTTTACTACTTATAAATTGCATGCGAGGTTGAAAAGTTTGGGATATTGGTAGAACAACTCCTATTTGCTGCATTATTCACCTTGATTATTGTTCACCCTGTGTTGATATACCATGCTTAGAAATCATGTTGATTACACATGACATGATATTCACTCTTTAAACTTAGGATATTTGACATGTGGTACAGAGGGGTTGCCTCTACTATTTGCGAACCTTGAAAACTGAAAATGTGGATTTTAGACTTGGGCGGCAAGTGGTGTGCATATGGTGGTAGTTGCACACCGATAGGGAGAGTGTTCGCCCGGGTCGATTAAGAATTGAATATGTGTCACCAACTAAGATTACAGTGCAACCACATATGTTAGTTATGGGGTAACCTTAGTTTATTATGTTGCTTATTGCTTAACCTTGCATTGGATGCCATTGTAGTAAGGACTAGTCGTATGATGATTCATAGGAGGTACACATGTGCCCATGTGGGAACGGTTGTTCGCCATATGCCTTGGGCGTCTGAGCATATCCAGTATAACTGATGGTGCCTCGTGGAGGTGACGGTTGTGATCTTCCTCACGGTGTTAGGATTAGAATGGGGCCCACCTTTCCTAGCAGCATTGGTTCATGGCCAATGTGGAGAAACACCCTCCGTGCTTGTGCAAGGTTAATTTTTGAGTAATGTAATGGCTTCACATAGGCTAGCAAAACGGGTATCGTTGTATCGTGTGCATAGTTGACATGATTGCTAGTATGTGTCATGTGGGTAAGGGTGCACAAATCTGCAAAAGTCTAAACTAATCGATTAGCCGTGCTCACGATCATGAGCAACTTAGTGAAATGATGCAAGTATAGAGTTGGTGTTTTGCTAAATATTTGTAAACTTGGGTTGGCGGTAAAATTGTGGTGATTTTGCCCTGTGTGGGCTGAGAGTAAAATGTTTAAACTTGCTACTATGGAGGGCACAAGGATGATATTATTATGATGCTTAAATTACAATTATTATTATTTACATATCATTTTACAAATTTCGTTGCAATCTATTATTATTTACAATCATGAACCAAGTTTGCTTTATGCTGAAATTTAGTCCATAAATTAGCCTCCTTTGATCTCAGCTTACAAGTGCATATAGGCTTCCCAAGCCTTGGGTTGGGCTTGCCGAGATAATACGTATGTATTTGACCCAAACTCTTGTTGTTTTTAGACTGATGCAGGTGTGGGATGCCTAGTGACGAGTACTTTGGCGCCGGGTACCGAGAGGTGTTTCGAGGATGTTCTTTCTAGGGTGGATTCCTAATTGGTTGCCTGTGTGGTTGGTAAATAGGCATATCCGAAGAACTTATATATTTGCTACTGGGTCTTTTCTGTTGCGTTTGAAACTCCTTTATTTGGTAGTCGGCCTTATCATATTTTATTGACCTTGTGTACTCGCTAAGTTATGTAAACCACATTATCTATTTGTCTGTGTATGATGTGTGGTTGTGATGACAAGATTGTGGATACGTGTACTAGCCATTGATCATGGGGGAGCTAGTACGGATACGCAACAGGTATTCGAGAATTCCATCCTGGGGGTGCGACACACAGCCGCTAATCAGCAATCCGCTATCAAGACAATAACCTTTCCGTCGGATCAACCTGCTATGTGTTATTTATTACTTATCCACAGGGAAAGAATTTGGAGTGAGGGGGGTAATCCAGTAAAGCGAACAATATTGATAGTTAAGGGATGTTAAATACCTGCTCTTAAAGCTGGGTGGAGTTTTAGATAGAACATGATAGTTGAGGATAAAACTGACTTATCCCTATATAATAAAAATTAAACCGTGCCAAAAGTTGAGGAACGTTAAATAGATATTTCCTGTAGTTCAATTCATTGCGGTTATATCTAAACAGCTATACGAAAGTAGCTTCATTAGGAATCTGGGAATTTGTCGTCTGTAGAATGTAAGAACAGGACTTTTTGGAGTGTATGTTAACAAGTTAATAAACGGCTGTTCATTGTACATATCAAAATATTAAATGATCAAAAGAAAAGACATCAAACACAATCTGGACTGATCGGCTTTTCAGAATATCAGTTGTATTAAACAAAAACAACATGAATTGCTAACTCAAGAACACAGCTACTAACAACGGTAGCAATCTCAATATAGTAACTATGATGATCAATGCAACAGTGTGTGACAGATACATCCATAAGACTTCCCGTCCATGAAATATATACATCCTACTGCTAAGATAGAACAATGGGATTGTAAAGCTGCACGATCTGGAATGGAGGATGTTTAGGGTGGAAACTGCCACATCATACTCCCACGTCATTGATTGTGCCAGCAAGAATGAGAGGATCTCCAAACCTCTGCTGAAGGCCTGGTTAAATAGAAGTCGTGTCTGGAAGGTGGATATGAAAGGAAACCACGAAAAGATGGCTATCGGGACAAAAATGATCATTCCGGTGCCAGCATCATACAGGCGAGCCAGAGAGCGCACTGTTTTCCATAGACCTAGTTTCTTCACAACAGGTTTCCATGCCACAGCGATCTGTATTATAAAAAAAAACATGAGCATGAATAATAATGATAAAAAAGAAATAACAAAAGGAACATGATGTATTAGTGTTAGGTGCTTCCAAAAAGAGAAAATAGTCTGAAAATTTTCCTAAGGAATTTTGGAATATGAAGCAATGATGCCATCTATCATCCCCTCGAATTTTCAACTTAAAATTTTATGTTTTCAAAGCAAGTATTTTACAATTTATTGATAGTCGAAGCTTCAAAAGTTTAACTGGAAAAAGTCAAACGCTATATTTTTGACCAGAGAAAGCAGCTTTAATAGTCCATGGAGTAGGACAAAAGAAATCTAGGAGGTTAAGTACTTTCAGTGAAAATACTTTAGGAAATAGGAACTTCAATCGTTAGTACAGAATGCAATAGACATTGATGTTTCTATCAGAAACTCCCGAAAGAACTCCGGCAGCCAGTTTGGCACAATGCTAAGGATGGCAGCAACACATCTGGACACTAAAGGCTTGTAAACACAACTGCCACAACCAAGCCCGCCAAAACCATCAATAACGCAATGCTTTTGATAAACGGAGGAACAACTGGAAATCGGCACCATGGGCGCCTTGGGATTCAGAACCAAATAACTGCAGATTAATACAATAAAGAAAACAAGTTAATATCCAGATATGTGATATTACTCAGATACCTCATACAGTACATAAAGAATTCACATACCAGTAGGAGGACAAAAAGCCCACCAAGCACGGCCCATGATATCCAATATACCTACAAAGCAAATTAAATGTTTCACTATATTGTCTCCATTAACTAGACCAGCAAGCGAAATAGATTACCGAACATTTCCAATTAAAAAAATATTTCAGTTCTTTGGGTTCAAGTCAATATCAAAGTATCAATAGCACATTCAAATAAAAACTATTTTCACAAAGTGAACAAAAACTGAAACATATTTGGTCAACGAATTTCATGCCAACAGGCAAATGGATGCTGAAAACATACCAATAATGCTTTACTTGGTTCACTTGCATCCATATGGTAAACCACTCCATACTGGAAGATGAAAAATCTTAAACTAAGTACAGTTTCCAGTATCCTCCCACCAATGTTGTGAATATGTGCCTGAAAAAGAAATGTCCGGATATTAACTATCATTCAATGACTTCTAGCTTGGTAAAAGCATCCAATATATTCCATTTGTCAATGTTTGGAGCTTATCATTACTTTCTCCAATTCAGTCACATGCTTACAATAGAAAATAGAAGCCAACAGAAGTGCCAGCATTGACACAGTAGCTGCAGAAGAGGCATCAACGAAAAGAATAATAAAAGTGGCCTCAAGATATTACAAGTGTGACATTAGATTCTCATGATATTGTCAAGCTGCAATAAGATATTTGTGAAAAGAACTAGTTTTTCACTGTATGTTTTCTTCTGCAGCACAATCTCTAGTCACAAAAAGGATGTGTGGACAGAATAAAAGATTAGACACAATAACAAATGCTAATCGTATACAGGAAAAATTCAGTTACCAGTTCTTCATCCCACCAGGCTTCCCAGCTTTCTTCTCCCTTAACCCCAATACCACCACGGTAAAAGAGCCAGTTCGTCCAGTCTCTAAAATCCTCAACGACCCTGTGAGAGGTAGAGAGCTATTTTAATCCTGATAATTCAAAATTTAAATATAATTGAGCAGAGTAATACATGCATAGAATGCTTAGCAGCTTACTTTTGCCATTCAAATCCAGACGGATTGAATATGTAGGGAGCAAAAAGCCAAGAAGCTGCCATAAACCAGCTACTTATGGAAAGTAAAATATATCCAACTGCTCCACCATTGTTAAAACCATACGCTAAAAAGATCACTAACAAAAGAGCAACCTCCAACCTGAGAAAAAAAGAGCAATCATCACAGACCGTAGTTGCACACACAATTTTTGAGTAAATCAGGTGACAACAAACCTTTCACAAAATGCTCCGGGAATAAAGACGGTAGTTCTCAGCAACTTTGATATGCCGTACCACAAAACCCCTACCGGTTGCTCTATACTGGTAATTCAGAAGAAATACATTAGATCTATACAGACTAAACTTCAGAAACAGATAAGCATCACTTAAAAACAAAGGACCCTACCTTTGCACCACCATGTAGTATTGTGCGCCCGAAGTAGTGAGTTCTTGTACCCAGGGAGAAAGTGAAAAATACAGAGCAAAGTTGGAACTGCATTGTGATGAAGCTGACAAAAGCCTGCATCACACATTCAAATGTAAAAATACATTTCTTTAGGCAAAATATATTAAACAATAGAAACAAAATAGGCAAATAAAGCTAACAGATGCACAAAAATCTATGTAAGATTAGAAAGGTAAGCTCCACTCAACAAACAACCAACTGATATATTACAACCACCAATAGGCGAAGACTGAATCTTTCTGTTGCAGTGAAGCACATTGAATTCAAAAATATACGATTGAATGAATGAAGTCCTCGTTAAAAGCAGAAGAAATATGACTTGAATTATATCAAATACTGTGTTGCATTAAGAAGATGTTGAAAATATTTTGTAGAAAAGCAACATTCCATGGCAGATAATCGACCATGAGTACTCAGATGGAACAGCTTAGGTCATGTGTTGGCAAGGGAAAAGGAATACCGTCAAGACACCAAATTCCAGGATGAAACCCAGGATCATGGGAATAGCAGTAAATACACCAATCTGGAAAAGAAACTGAGTGTTCAGAGCTGTATTCAAGGCTGTGTTCTGCAATATATCAGCCCTATTCTGAATTGATTCTCCAACTCCAGACAAAGCCTAAGAATCAAATAATAAAAGGAACATGTCAACCACAATATAATATCCTGGTCAGATATGGTAGAAAGAAAATGTCACAAACTGTACCCAAGAAACTGGAACTTAAGGTAGAGAAAGTGCAAAACTGTGAAAGGGTAGAATATAGATGGAACACAGAGAGCGAGCATTATAACAGGAATTTCCTAAAAAGTAGCAAGAAAGTTAATGTGCATTACAACATCTACGAGCCTTACAGGTGCAAAAGTAGAATAAAGAAGGAACACAGAGTGCGAGCATTGCATGAGCTAAAATAAAACAGTGCTTATGCTGCGACCTATGCCTCCAGCACATTTTACCCAAAAAAAAAAAATCATCTTCTGTGGTTAGCAATGTTTCCAACTTGTTATACAAAAGATAAAATAAAGAACATAACAGACACAGAACAATGCAAGCAAAATGCACTAATAACAAAGAACTTTTAGCATAGTAATGAAACTTCATACACTTGACAGCATAGAGCAATCTGAGTGAAGTCATTACAAAAGGTGGACAATAAGCAAGTAAACTGACATGCAAAAAGAAGTCAATTCCGAATATTATTACAGAAAGATGTTACTATCAAAGAAAGTAAAACAAACAAAGCAGAACAGTTTTCTACCCTACCAGATAGGTTTTCCCATAGAGAAATATGTAGACAGTCCATACAGTTAGCTGTAAAAGAACAAACAACTTAAGGTCAGAATTATGTTTAGAACAAAAAACAGGATAGCAGACATTCCATGTGTACCTTTAATATGTAGCATCAATAATCTATTTTATACATATTTAGTTTTATGCATGTACCTTTAATAATACAATATAAATCCTATGTGTATACATATAGCTTGTAGTGCACACATTATGATATACTATTATAAACAGAGAAGTATAAAACTGAATGTATAGTAAAATGTTTTGCAATTTGAGTAAAAAAATATGATATTCATTGTGTATTGCTCAGGAGAAGTCCTCATTCTGAAGTGATCATACAGAGTGCTTGGAGAGGAAAAAAAGGTGAATAAGAAAGACTTACACAAAAAAAACCTTTTTATCAGGTCTGATAATAGTAATTGTACCAAAAGAACACAGATAATGGTAATTGAAGGCGTTGACCTACTCCCTCCATTCATTTTTAACATGTCATTTGGGACACAATCTCCAATATACACCTTTGACCAATACTTTTTCTAATGATAGCCCATAGAAACTATAGGGGAAAAAAACGAATCTATTAACTTCAATTTTGCATTATAAACTTTTTTGCACTATGTGTATTAGTAGCCAAAGTTTTAAAAGTTTAGCCAAAGACATTCTAAAATGACATCTATTTGAGAATAAGGGAGTAACAAGCAAGGGAAATATAATTACCATGGTGCAGAAGTAGAACCCAACAGTTGTCACATAGAAGGACAACATCCTGAAAAAATCAAAAAGCTGTCCAAGTCTGTATATATCCCGGCTGAGCACTTGCTCACCGTTTCCTCCAGCAACTTTTCCTTCAAACAGTGCAATCTGATTAAGACCTACGTCTCTTCCCTTTCCAACCTACAGAATTACGTTTGGAACATCAATTCAATGCTCGGAAGACAGCTGAGTGTTGGCCACAGTTCTACTGCTAGAGTAGATAGTGCGGCAAAAAAATTTGCTTAAGCATTTGGTAGCGGGAGAGCTTGTGACAATATCAGCATAGTACTCCTGGTGTACATATAGAACAGAAGGTTGCAGGTAGTAAAACATTTGAATCAGGTGGACAAGGCTTTTCCCACCAACTCTCTCCCTGATCACCAGCAACAATAACTAGCTGTGTGGTACTGTCACAAACAATTTTGAATAGCAAATCATAGTGTGATGTTGGAATGGCCAAGGTTTCAGTTTACTGAGAATATTAACTCCTAAATGTAAGAATCCCCAGAATTTGCACAGTTACAGAGAACTCTGGCATTGCGAACTTTCCTTGGATACTGATAGCGTTAGCTAGCTGTCACCAAATGGAAGATAATACTTCTTCACGTGACTGGTTGACCTCAGATCAAGAGTATAACTATCTCATTTCACAAGAACATGAAATTATGTATGACATGCTTCCTCCAAAGGTAAGCTAGTCAATTCAATTTTGTTGTTAAATCAATCCTCCTTTAGTTTTAAAATACCATAACATCCTTTCTACAAAAAATTAACAAATTATGAGAGGGATTTTAAAATAGGCAAGAACAGATTGAATTTCCTTTAAAGGTTTCCTGGCCTACCATTCGGAGATTAAGGTATTCTTGACTGATATAGCTAGATGTTAGTGCAGAAAATTCAAAATACGAATGAAGAAAATTCAGACCTGAATATACTCATGATGAGTTATGTTCCCTAAGCGCAGAGTTGAGTTGAACCCTGGAGTTCATAGATGCATCAGTAAAAAGATACGATACCATGAGTGTAACAAAATTACAGCTAACTGTTGTGGTCTGCAACTTGTAAATGTTAGGCAAAAACAGTAAGGTCATTGAGCATATATGGACAAAGTGAGATGGATATCACCAAACACAAAAATACATTGACAGAATCTGAAAGAGACCCCCTAGAGCTAAAACAATAGAAAAATATGCAGAGCACTAACAATACAGAGAATTACAACTAAAATATGATAATTTACAATGCGCAAGCAGCTTCTACTCATTTTGTAGTCTCTAGGTTACTACATTAGCCTCATTTACTGAAACACACGCCTAGCATTAGAATAATATTATATCGAATTCACGAGCGAGAAGAGAGGTCTAAAGTCATATTTGCCATCAGGCTGTCCAACCGATGTCAGTTCAAGGATGTGCATCATCATTCATCAGACGCATCGCACACAGCAAATGCCAATTTCACCAAATGTAATAATAAAACTATTATTAATAATGCAATCTGAAAGAGACTGTGCATGCAACAATCAGAATAATAAAAAGAAAGAATAATAAGGTCACTAGTCCTACCTGCATAAATATCCTCACTGATATTGATGACACGGGAGGCCTTACTTATTCCACCCCTTGTTATATGGAAAATTCTATCAAAAACATCTGGATGACCATAATGCATTCTTACTCTGAAAAAGAGTTCCAGATGTTAACAGTATGTAATTTGAAATGATACTCATGAAATATATATATATATATATAAGCACTTACTTCAGTGGATTGGCCAGAACACGCTGTCCTAATGTGACAAAACTAGTTTCCTGATTGGACATAAACGAGGCCAGGGAAGAAACACTACAAAAGAGGAACTGTAAGTTGACTACTGAAGTAAAGCCGCAGCAAAAGTACTGAATAAAAATCTAGTGAAACAACACCTTCCCGTGAACACATGTTCTCTAACACCAAGAATTGAAGGCTTGTGCTTGCCATGATCCTGATAGAACTCCTCAAGCAGGTTTCTCATTTTCAGTGCCTCTTCGAAGTAGTTATCCTTCAATAGTACAACAAAAAAAAACTCAAAACTGATGGAACAAAGGAGTCGCATTTGGCAGGCAGAGACAAACATGGTATTTTGGCGATAGTACAAAGAGGAGCGGTATAGGAGCTATTTCAGTTACATTTTTTCGTAACTACAGCCTTGTTAGAAATAAAAATTATGCACATAATAGAAACATCAAAAATGTGTAAAACATTGTATGAACATATACTGAGCCACCTTCGATCTGTATCATTCAATAAAAGAGGCTGAACATATAGGAAGGGACCAAGAAATGAGCTGAATAATGGACAAGGAAGTGCTTTTATTTAAATATAGGAGAAAAGCAAGGAAGGTTCATCAAATAAATAATATACATAATATTTGCTGCTAAATGTAAAAGGAAATGGTATCACACTTTGTAGGAAAGCTCATTAATAATCAAATATACGAAGACAGCTGCATACCTGATTCATATCAATAGTTTGCACTGCATTTCCGCGGGTGAATATTATGGCATGATTTTGGTTTTCTGGTTTCCCCTCACCCAGCTTAAAGTTGCCAGGCAATTTAATGGAATAAATTTCCTGCATCCAAGTTATTTTGGTGCATAGAAGAATTAATGCGTTACTCAAATAACCAAACATGATACTTAACTATTTTAGCTGAAGGATATTTACTTAACAAGGGAAAGAATGGTATACTATAGGAGAGAATATACACACAATTTTATGGATATCAAGTGTAAAGGTTGGATACAGTGAAAACAGTATGAACAAACAATGCACACAAGGCATTAAAACTATGTTAAGGAGCATAATACATTGTTAGCAGTAAGAGTGCAAAAAAGCAAAACAACTTCTGAAACCCAATAAAAAAATCAATAGTGCTAATGGAGATGGTTCTTTCAATAGTTAAGGGCAACCAACCATTAGGCAAGAGAAAAACGAGCTAATTTCTACTGACCTTGTCCTTTCCATGAATGTCAGCTTTAACAAGCTTCGAGTAATACTCAGTGCTAGGTTTTCCATTCTTAACGCTCTCAACAATATCAATGTAAGCAACTCTGAGAGCTTCATTTCTGAGAAAAATAATAATAAAACAAATCTTAAAGGCACTTTTTTTAGATAAAGGAAGCTTTATTGAACTCAGTCAATTACATCAAGGTGATACTATCGCACTGAGAACACTGTGATACTAAAAGAGGAGGAAAGTTTATTTAGCATCAAAGCAAGTGCAGAGTGCATATATTTCTAACATATAAAGTGAAGAGCACCTTTGCATTAGTAGAGCTATGTCTGCAGCTTCTGGTTTCCTCTCTGCCTTCTGAACCCCATATATTTGGCAAGTAACCACATATGTAAATTTCAGATCAGCCTGTGCACGAGCCTCAGGAGACAACTCAAAATGTATATCAGCCAGACCAAGACCAGTCGTAGCAAATGCAGATTCGATATCTAGCAAAGAGAAACAACACAGCAGGGTATATATTACTTCAGATAAACAACATTAATATTTCTTAACAGGGTAGGTAGTAGAAATACCTTCAGATTGCAACTTCTCCAAATAACTTTGCAGCATAAGGGCTTTCCTATAGTACATCATCCCATGAACTGCAGAATTAACATAGTTTAGAAACAATTGAACATTTCGAAATAATCATGTAACCAAAAGTTTTTTTTTCATCAGATAAAACAAAAGCAAACGAATGTATCTTCAAATTACTGCAATTAATAAATATTTTTAAAAATATAACAGACACATTTTTCAAAGTTTCACAAAGTTTTTGCAGAAATCAATTTGATCCAAGGGCATGTAGTAGTACGAACTCCAATAACAAAGAAACCAGCCTGAGATAGGATTCTTCTATTCCCTTCATTCTTATATACGTGATGTTTTAGTATGGTATTATTGTTCTATCATAAATGACGTTTTATATTTCTTCACAATTCGCCCTTACTTATTTGCTGTATATTTGATCGTGTGAGCCCATTAATAGAAGGTTCGTACTTTGGAAAAGGAACAAATTTAATGACATCTTAAAACAGACAGCTCAATAGGAGTGGAGTGATAATGTGGTATCTTCTCTTAATATATGTCGGGAACACATCCTGTGCACATGCACCAACTAACAATTGTCACCGAAAGTTCTAGAAAAATTTGTACATGTACTTCCAATAGTATTACACCTATGTGTAAAGTCTTATCTTCAAATTCATTATATTTTAGCCGTAACAAAAAGACAAATTTATGACAAATTTATACTCTTAAAACTGTCAGATTTTTCTTTTTTTTTTGGTTACGGCTAAAATATAATGAATTTGAAGATAAGACTTTACACGTAGGTGTAATACTATGGGAAGTACATGTACAATTTTTTCTAGAATTTTTTGTGACAATTGTTAGTTGGTGAGTGCACGGGAAACTTGTGTGCTTAGGATACGTTCCCCTATATGTCAGCCTCAAAGCATCATTATTTCTAAAAGAATGGAGGAAATTGTAAGATGCTACTTAAACTTAAATGCTTGTCCTAAATATCATAATGCAATTAAAACCTAAATAAAACATAGGCACAATTCAAGATCTATAAAAAAAATCCCATATACAATTCAAGACTAAAACAACAGGAGTTAGCTCAAGTCAATGGCAACTATTTAGAGTTGTGAGGTGTATAAGCTCAATAGCTATAGCTATGCCAGCTTGACCAGCATGAGTGCATAATGGACCACGAAACTACAGCATACATTTGTTTCTTCTAGATCGAAACCCTATTTAATTGTCCCATTGGTCCGAGTCCATGGATTGGACTTTGAAACAAGCTAGATTCATCTATCAATTGCTTTAGAGACATCCATGTTAACAAGGCAAGTAACTTCAGATCAACCCAATATAATTAAATATCATTACTATATATTATAGAGCCAAGAATTATGACTGGAGCAAAAAAATTGACAATTTCATCAACGCCTCAAAAGATAGCTAAACAAGTACGGATATGATCCTCCTACCTTTTACAGTACCAGAAATAAATAGTTAATTAAGAAAAACTGTAAGTACACCTATCACAATTCAAATTAAGCATGTAATCCAAAGCATCAGAAGTCATGCAAGAAAGAGCAACCCAACTACCCAAGTCTCAAAATTTTATCACATATAACAATAGGGAAAATGGGATTTGAGTGTTTGACGCCACTATTCAACTAAGATTGCCATGTGATGATCTGTCATCCCATGTTTCAGACATGAGGCCCTGCCCTGTCGTTTACATTAAATAGCAAACAATCGAGTGCGAATCTTTGTGGTGGCAAATCATCAAAAATCCATACTAGTAAGAAATAAATATAGTGGAAACAACACATTAACAAAAGAGTATATGACATGACCATATAGGTTTCAAAAGATAACAAACCAGTTCGTGCTAAGGTCTGTCCACGGTAAGAAGCCCACAGACGTAGTTCCATCATGTCATTTGGGCTACTAAAAAGTTCAGAGTCTGTTGTATTCTCATCCCTGTTAATGCGAGCAAGGAAGTTCTTCCATTCATCTGTTTACGTAAGCCAACTTTATTAGACTGTGCAATCATTATAAGGAAGAGGTAATTACATAATTATAAATGGAAGTTGCATTGCATTCTTCAAGCATGAATCACAGATAACAGCAGGCACTTGCACTAAGTTTTAGGCATCAGCAGTAGATACCACATTTTTTCCTTCTAGAGCAAACTGTAGGAAAGCCATCTTACAGCAGAAGTCCAAACAGTGCTTTCAATAGTAAGTGCAGGGGAAGTAAACAAACCTGGATAAATTTTCTGGAGATAAAATAGCGTACTTATACCATCTTCATTTCTCTTCTGGAGTTCATCTTTACTATAAAGAACAGTCTCGGAGTAGTATGGAGTAAATACGCTGCAAAAGAAAGTGGTGAATATGATAGGCACAGAGAACAAGAGCAACTGAACCAAAAAAAGAGACGAACAAAAAGGAATGCTCTGGAAACAATAGAAGTCTTAACATAAAGATTCACGAGATTTAGTCATCTCAACATGGCTTTGAACAAAAATATAATTCATAAATAGAATAACATCATGAATTCATATCTATATGACGAATATCCTCGCTAAATTTCATCAGCAAAAAAAATTAGCAGAGTTGCAACATGAGCCCCCATATCACCATAACGACACATTGTGCCACTACCACATGCTAGATGCATGCCCCTACCGCCAGAACACCGTTTATGACCTTAGGAACCCGTACTGTGCCATACCATCCACCTCTTTGACCACAGCTACCCTTCAACGTCATACTCCGGCTAAGTTGGTGGACACTAAAATTGCATGCCCGTCATCATTGCCAGGGATGTGGAGGCATGGGATGAGACAAAAAGGCGCAAAGGGCATCAAGTTGGTAAGGCAGGCAAAGTCAGACTAGGCGTCAAGGCAACGGAGGTTGCCAAAGAAAAAAGAAAAGAAATTAAAGGGAGGCTGGTTATAGGCTGTTCTACAGACTATCGGCAGGTTTCTGATGGCAGCTACTAGGCTACAGGATGAGACACTGAACAGAAGCAACTCCTAACTGATAGAATCATAGAACAAGCAGAAAACTATAGAGAAGTCTCACCTGAAAGAAAGCATTTCTGAAACAGGCCTTGCAACAGGCATTTGCATGAACAGAGAGTTTGTAAAGAACTCCAATCTCCGTCTTGCTTCCAGGTTTTTAGGAACATTTGCTGCTGACTCCTTGATGGTCAGAAGAGAGTACAATCGTTTGATCACGTCCTTCTAAATTCCATTAAACCAACACAGATTAAATCAATGGTTATAAAGATTCATATACATATATAGTAAGAAAGTTAAAATTTAACAAGAAAAACCAGTGTTAAGACAATACCAATCCAGGGTCAGCTGGCCACTTGAGACTATTGAAGAGGCGGCCTTCACCTCTTTCTTTCTTAATCAGAGTCCAATCATCAATGTTGCCACTAGAATTCATAAACAAAGGAATTAGGAATGAAATGTCAGCTTTGAGTAAAACATTAGAACATGATAGATTGTAAACCAAAAAAAAAAGCAGACCTCATATCAACAGAAAGCACTTCATGATGAACAACTTCATATAGATCTTGCATAGCATTAATTGCGCCCTTCCTCAGATCAGTAGACTCAGTTTCTTTCTACAAAGCAGCACATTAACATTAATAAATACTAGAAGAGGAGCTTGGATAAATGTTTAAGTATAAAAATGCATCAAACAGAAAATAATTTTTACAAACTTCTAAATATTTAAGAAGTTTGCCCCATCTTGGAAATAATTCATACAATCCCCTACTGTACTTTCAAATAATTACAGACCGCCCCTTGGAACTTTAAGCCAGGTATCTAACCTCCACAATTCAGTGTCAATATATTAACCTTAAGGCTTAATTTCGTAGTGGTTTAACCACCTTGGAACCAGATTTGCACGATGTGGATATTATGATAAGTCCTGATTATTCATTAACCATTAGAAAGTACGAAGAAAAAAACGTCCATGATAGTGGTGGAACTTCAGAGATGCAAGAGAATCAGAGATGCTGTTTGGTTGCTTTGCATGAGATCGTGTGTGTTAGTGTGAGATGGTGTTTGTTTGGATCATCGGGAATATAGGAAACACTAGTTAAATGTAGAAGATACCTAATTTAGTAATTTGTATAAAATAATTAATAAAATCTAATATCCCTTGTTTTCCATCTTAGTATACAGTAATAACCCTTATTGTGCCCTAATCATGTCATGTCTTAACTTGGCATCTCATTGTGCTGGCCCAGAAAAAGGAAATTCATCTGTGATTTTTCTGGGCTAGGCCTCGAGGGAAACTATTCACCATGTGAATCCCCAAAACCAGGCAATCAAACACACAGGGATATAACCCATAGGGTTTCAATCAAGCATGCCATTAGTAATTACTCCCTCCGTCGACAAATATAAGGGATTTTGGGCTCCTCCAATTGTCCACAAATATAAGGGATTTTGGGGTACTACTTTCCCAATCCATCCAACCACTGCATTTGTTGCTTACTGGTAGTTGCATCGCTAGGCGTGATCTTTCCCAATCAAGTAAACTCCCAGGGCCATCAAAGTTTTAAACTCTGCGAAACAACCTAGAGACCCTTATATTTGTGGACGGAGGGAGTAACAAACTTTGCTATATATATGTATGTCTGAATTACAGGACTTTGGTCCAGCCCAGCTGCAGACAAAAATAATTCAAGATCAGAGCAAAAAAGACATGCTAGTGTTGATAAGTCATGTCTATACGATGAACCACAAAAACTTCCAAGTTTCATAACAGTTCCAGAAGACAGCAGATAAACAACTAGTATATCATATTTTACATTGTAAAATGTAATGCATCTTACACTGGAGGCCTAGCAGGCAGGGTAAAAATGGCAGATGGAAGACAGTTTTTTTTAAAAAAAATTTACAGTATATGGGGTCTGGATCAAGTAGGTTCTGCTTTAAACGAGGAATCAATTGACAGGGAAAGGTAAAGACTGAGCTCCCACCATCTATAATGAGCTATCAGCAAGCATGGCCTGAAATCACATCCAATAGAGAAAAGAAAACACCACAACGTTCATATATCTAAACAAAATTATACTCCCTCCAGCCTCTGTTTTTATGCATGTTTTAGAATCTTTACAGTCAACCTTTTAAAAATTTCAACCTTCAAACTAAAATTTCAACCTGGTTTGGCCATATGAGAACTTTATTATGAGATTTGCGGCCATAGGGGGGTACTACATACCAGAATTCCTGCTACAGCAACTAGCTTGGCAATTACATTAGGCAATCTGCTGAAATGAAGATCACTCTGAATGTTCCTCTTGGAAATGCTTTCTCGGATACCACCATAAATCCTCTCCACCCTAAAAAAATAAAATCATCACCAATACGTCCAAAATAAAAAAAAAAAACATCTGTTGAACTAGATGAAAAGGAACAGGATGAACATAAATATAATCCCTTACCAGAGACGTCCTCCGTTATCTAGTATAGATGTCAGAATATAATAAATGCTGTGATAGCACTCTACAACAGCATATTCCATGTATTCATCCTTCGATATCCTTAGCCATAGTTCCTCTTGTGAGTCTTTACAATCAATTGCAATATCTTTGGCTAAGAAAACCTGCAATAATGAAAGTAGTCGCTAAAGTGACAAAACGGACACGAGATGTGAAAATCATCAAATCATGCCAGGGAGAACTTTTTGAAGGCTGAAATAAGTTATGACTTTTGACCTTGCTAGCAAGCAAAAAGAGAGGCCACTGCACAATTGGAAGAGCTCCACTATTCTTGGGCATCAAGAGTAAGTCCAGTTCACTGTAAGGGTGAAAGATCAGAAAATTCCTATCTAATTAAGACATTCGAGTGAACTATAACATAGTTTTCCAAGAATCTTTACTTACGTGTTGTTAATATAATCTTCTTCTCGCATATTCCTCACAATTTCATTCCAAAAGGGAGCAAATCTAGATGCATCAAACTTGTTTAATTCTTGCTGGTAAATTGTGAATACCAGTGTCAGCTTATTGGAAGTACAGATAACATTTATGAACACATAAAGACCTCTCTAGCTTGTCTAATGCATGCATAGCAGTCAAGATGAAAATACTCAGGAACAGCTCAACTGATCTGAGCTCAAATCAGTATAAAGACATTCCATTCAACGAATCATGGCTATATAGCATATACATACAGGCAGGACAACCCAAAACAAAATAAAATAAAACTGTACCAGATAACCTGCAAATGCTAAAAAAGGCCATTAAGGTAGGATGAGACTTCAGAAGGTAAAAGCAGAAGATGACTGGTAATGGAGGGGGTTAGGATGAGAGTAATCATGAAACAACATTCAGAGGAAAAAGACAGCAGGAGGAATGCCTATCTACTTAAGTGAATCTTCCAATGGAAGTACACAAATGGAACCACAGCACCATACTTCTTATTACCTATAAAACTAGCGGAGCAATACTCTACTTATCTTTTAGAAAAACTAGGGGGCATATACTCCACAAATATACAAATTCAAGCAAAATGGCACATTTATTTTCACCACTTATCCATTTATAAATATTTGGAGCTATAAGGAAAGTATATGGGCATGCTCATCACAAAAGCACTTTCGTAATTGAAATCCCTTCCTAATATATATTTCTAAGTTTCTAATATTGTCGGATGGCAAATAGCCAAAGCTGGATTGAACACTGTACAGTATACGATTTCTATTAGAGGACAGTTTTATATAAATAAAGCAACTTAAGAGCATTATTGAAATAACAAATCATGTCCCCACAGCTCCACGAACAGAAAAGCTAGAATAAGTAAACAAGCAAAATACTGATAACAAGGTAATAGTACCTGACTCGATGATAGCAGCTGCTTCCTGTAAAAAGGATTAAAAACCACTTCAGTGTATTCCAGTCAAGCATAAATCAACAAACTATAAAAACATAAAAAAACCTTTTCGGTACAGCAACATGAAGTTTATCCATGAATGCTTCAGGGAACTTCTCAAAGAATCTGTGAACTGCTTCAACAGACCTGATCTGAAAATGACATACAACCACCAGATAAGATAAATTAACAAAAAAATCAAGCAAAAAGCCAATCAAAGTGCTAGAGATGCATAGATGAAGAAAAGGAAAAAAAGGCCTAGAAAAAAGCATGAATTTTACACAAATTGGCTTAACAAAATTGGTGCAATTATTTTCATATGGGCGTGTTAACACTACAAAATTATTTTCAAGTGTCTTTCCACAAATAGTGCATTTTGCACAGACTGTGCAAACATTTAAATATGCTCGAGAATTTGGGATTTGGTAAACAAGAAAAGATTTCCTCATATAAAACAACAGGTGTTAACATCAGCCAGAATCACATTACAATAGCTCAAGTCAAAAGATAAAGGTCAAGAAGCTAAACCTCTCCCAAACGATCACGTGCACCGAGGAGAAATCCACATATAGCAGACATCACGGTGTAAAATACATGGATATCCAAAAGGTAAATCTGCATAAATGAAATTTCTCTTTAGAGATATAATTTTTCCTATATTCACTGCATATTCAGCAGCTTCCTTAGTGGTGAAAGTGCGGAATAAGCAGAGTGGCTGAAATGTTAATGAACTTATGCATGCCTGGTCCACCATAAACTCACTTTAATAATCAAGTTACATAACAATTCATCACAATAATAGGTTTCCATAAAATAATAAATGTTTCATTCTTCAATTTTTCACCGAAGTAGAGGCTAGTATGTGAACTTGCCCAGTTTGTTTTTTAGTTCTGATTGTGTTGAATAGTACATCTGCAAGTTGTTTCCTATTTATTTCTTAGCTACATTAGATTTAACCAAGTATAAGTATCTTTCTCTTGTTGGATATTAAAGAAAAAACTTATCAATATGTTTGCCATCCTTACGAGTTCAGCACACTGGAGTTATTCCTCCAGCAACTCATGCTGCTTTGACATGCTGTCATTTAGATATTAGATATTATTACTGCTCCAGAATTAGATTATTTAATCAATATAAGGACATGATGTCCCCGAATTCACTACAGTTAAGGGGATGGGGCATAAGTATAAATGTATAGAACAAAGTTAGGAGCAAAAAGGGTTACTTACTGACACCACTGGAGCCCATAAACAAAGGATTGTTATAGCATTATGGTTATCTGTAAGCATTAAGAAAAGTTTCAAATTTTAGTACATTAAAGTGCACATCGTTACACATGAAGGTACCTATGGAAACAACGTAGACGACCAGAGGTCAATTTCATGAATTGCTCACAAACGTCTAGGACAGTTGCAACTTGAACAGAAGAAAAATATTGAAAACATTAATATTAGTATGAGGATATGATATCCTTACTCTTCGAAACGAAGTCATGCCAAGCATACTCTAAGCGTTTGAAACTGATTACTTCCCTTGTTGGTTTAACAAGAGGTTCAATCTGCATAAGAAAAGCTACTTTCAAACACAAGTTGATCTGGTAAAAACAGAGGGAAACTAGATAAACTAAAACTTTCCTGGAGAAAATAAGTGAATGAAAATTTTGCGCCAAGAATTGCAACCCAAAAAGCAACATATCTGCACAGTAAATAAAGTTAGCACTAGTCTGAATTCAACTTTGGAGAACAATCACAACATTGTGATCAAAGTCCTAAAGGATTACTTGATGTAGTCATAAGGTCTTTCATGCATGTCTCTCCCAACATAATTGTTCTCCTTCAATAAAAACCAAATGTCAGAAAATAATAGCAGAAGATATTGGATTACAAACGACTTAACAGAAGACAGCTTTTAGTCGGTCAAAATGCGCCGGTGGGCAAGACCTGATGCATCCACTTTGCAAGGCGTACAACAGACCAGCGGTAGCAATAATCAGTCAAACCACGGCAGCAAGGAACACTCATGAGCAGGCTGACAATTATCTTGGCACCCACGTATGCACTGATTACAAAGACATATATCTTGAAGGTAGCCGAATTTGTCCCATCTTGAATTGCTTTGCTGAGAAACAATCAAGCAACCAAAAATTCCAAATTAATGGTATACACATAAAGAAGGGGATAGGTACCATCCCCTGGACTTTGGTACACCAGCCCCTGAATTCTGAACCCCTGTTAAAGATTGTGTCCGTGTTCAAGTGCAAAGAGGGTCCGAAACAACAAAACTTTTCACCCCAGAAAATTAGCGTGAGCACTAACATGGAGTTGACACTCAAAAGTAGTGCATTATTCCATCCCCCCCACCCCTCCTCATCAAAAAGTAGAATCTTCAAATAAGCAACAAGAAAAAGTTCACAATTTAATACTATTCTCAAAACAAAAGCATCTTGGTGCACAGGCCAGTTTAGTACTTAACGGCAAGGTGATGTTCTAGGTGTTCTAGGTTGCTATTAACTTTTTCGAGTTAAGCAAAGCAAAGGCCAAACAACTATCTTGCTCAATGTTAAGCTTAAGCCACATCACCAAACAGATGCTTGATGGCAGCTTAGAGAACAGATAAATTCAGCCTACAAGCCAAGCTAGGCAAGACATGCCAATTAGGGAAATAGAGTATCAATTTGATCTTTCTACTATGAAACTAATATAAACACCCTCATCTTTAAATTTTCAATCAGTTTAGGCCTTCCACTTGAATAATTAAGAACCAAATCCTCGGTTGAGAAACTGGTAAAAGACAATAGAAGTAAAAACATGGTGGTACATACTCCCTCCATCCCAAAATATAGCTACCTTTTAGGTTCAAATTTTGTCCCAAATATAACTACCTAGGACATGTAAAAGGTGACTTTTACCCCATTACTTCCCATGCTACCCCTAGTAGGCCCCATCGTCCCACCAACCCTCGAGACCCACACCCCACCCATACTATTTTTAATTCCCATCACCCACCATCTGTTAATGAGGATATTTTAGACCTTTCACCTCAATCCTTAATTCCCCCAAAACACTCCTAGGTAGCTATATTTTGGGACGGAGGGAGTACAACAGAAGGTGAGCATGCTCCACTGGTAAAAACAGACCATAATTCAGTCCATCAAAGCAGATAACATCCAGTACAGAGATACTAATTTTGAGATTGATGATGTCACATCTATATGTGTAAACAGTGTTAATAGTTTTATTGTAACATGAAATGGCAAGCTTGCTAGTCACTAAGCAGATGAGTTGAAATGTTCTACAAACTCTAGAATTCGCTCTGGGTTTCTAAAAGGGACAATGTTGGTATTCATTTCCCTTTGCATTTCAAGAATTTCAAAAGGTCGCTGCCAGATGATAAAGGATCTTAAATGTATTTTTCTCATTGTTGAACACAAAATATTCAGTCTTTTGGAAAAGTGTTTGGCAATTATCCCTCTGGTCGCTGATATGAAAAGGAAACTTACATATATAGGTAACAAATAACCAACGAAGCCGCAGTGAACCAACAGAAGCGCCAAAGCACTCTGGTGATTGCAGATCCACGAGATGTTGAATAGGCACCATACATCATCAGAATGTCCAATATGCCTTCCATGAAAAAAAAACAAGACAAATTAGTCACTTACAAGAGAAATTATGCAGATGATCGTAATAGAGTAACTAAATAAGGACTTCTGTGACTGACTCTCAATAAATTTCATTATGACATAGGTTGGACCCAGGCTCAGGAGTTCCAATACTGTATTAGTGTCAAATTTACGATCATTAAAAGCAATGATCATTAGTCCCTGCATGAACATAAGAATAAACACTTAGTTTACACTTTAGGTGCATAAAAGACACAACGATGACGAACATTGAGCACCTAATCATTCAAGGAAATATCGTACCAAATAAGAATAAGAAAGGTTAAAACTCTCCTTACAAACATCAATTTTAAGCTAACATTTGCAGCATATTTTCACTATTTAAGTTGTACATGGACAAAAGCCCAGATGGTTGTTCATTAACATGGTGGCCAGTCTCAGTGCAATATATGCCATGTAAAATGTTACATATAAAAAATCATTAAGCACTTGTTCGGACAAAAGGTAAGATTCTGTCATATGTCTCCAGAAAAACTGAACGCACAAGAAGGCAGATTTTCCCCTTATTATTTCCCTTCCAAAATTAGTACACAAAATGCAACCCTTTATTTTGCATCTAACACCTCAGCTGCTGAAGAAAATGAAAAAAAACTTTCGGGCACAAGGTCAAATATGAATATGTGATGCCAAATCCCAAGCAAGATAGTGAAACCAGTTGTGAATAAAAATATATCTATACCTGAAACATCATAACTAGAAAAATCCAAAGGCGATGAAAGCTATGGTAAAGATGAAGAAAAGTTCTGTGCTCCACAAAAGATGTCTTTCCATAATGATGATTCCTACCCAGCAAGCCCTGCAAAGGAACCATTTGTTTAGTCAGGGGAAAATGAGTTGTCATCACCACCTCATCCCTCAAAAGCACATGTAGTAGAAAAATGAAAATTGGGCCATCCCACTAAAATCATGGATGGACAGTCTGATTCCTCAATCCAAACAGCCGACATATGCGAGATAATTTAGGTGGTTCTGTAGAATCTTCCGTGCACAAAACTATTGTATAATATCCATGATACTCATGCTGTTCAATTAATGCTTCGTGTGTAATTGAGGTCATCAACCTAGGAATTTTTTTGGGTCGCTTTTCCGCACATAAAAAGCATATGAAATAAGACTTCCCACAATGTATCATATTTCAATAGGTAGTGCACTGGGTTCCTCAACATGAATGGCCCCATGTTCCAAGTAACTATGTGATGTTTATGTGCACGACAAAAATAACCAAAAAAGATAACCTTAAATATCCATTTATTAATAATTTGGTAGTTCCTGGAAAGTAATAAACTATTAAGTATATGCTCAGCAGAAAGAAACCTTCTCCTTCCTACTAGGTTTAGAGAAAAATGGATTGCTGATCTTCCATGGCCAACCAAGCTGAAAACACTTTAGAGACCTGAAAGGGGCAATGCAAAACTTTATGAAAAAAAACTGAAACAACAACAAATTAATGGAACCCAATAGCCCAATTGATCTACCTACCAGAAGAACTCGTTGAAATCATCATAGTTTCTCCATGCAGAATGTGGTGCTCGCCCATTGTCATTGTTGGCTGCTTCCTGTAGAGTACACACCGTTCAAACCACCCAATAGGAGTACAGTACCAAATGTAGCAAGCTAGACCTAAAATAGCTCCAAGCAGATACCCCACTTACAGCTGCTATGATTTCATACATAGGAAAAATGACTTGGTCAAGAAATGATACGCCACCATTTGAAATGCAGCTTTCAGCAGGCTCTGCGGTCTGTTTCCGCATAATCTCCTCCAGTTCTCTTGCTAGCTGTAAGAATAGAAGGGAACATGAATTTCAACAACAAAAGTTATATTTCACACCTTATAAAAATTAAGTTAGTCAAAGATGGTTGGTTCTTCAAATATCATTTGGACATGTCACACTAACAAGCATTTCCTACAATCACAAATACTTGTCGTTTGGACATCTAAATGGCCTCGTAAGTGTTACTTTGACCACTAATTTCTATTGTTATACACTATGAAAAACATAGTGAAATTATATTGTCTGTAAGTAGACAAATCTACACATATGATTTTCATATTCCAATCCAAATATTTAAAGGAAACTGATACTCAATCTTTGGAAAGTTTGGCCATAAGTGTCAAGTATTTGTGACTGCAGAGAGTGAAGTATTGAAGACCATCAGAATGAACAGAATTTTGCAGATTTCTTTACCTAGAAGAAGATATGGTCACTTTAGAAAATGAAAATGGAAAATATGCTAATGATTAGGGAAAAACAATTCAAATTTGAAGCAGAGACAACAGTGCACTAATTTGGCAACAAGGTAGTAGATCAGGAAGGGGAGCAGAATATTTTTGTACGTTTTCTTTTGCGGTGCGGCTTTATTAAAGGTCATACAAATCCCATCCAAATCTGACCACCAACAAGTGATAATAATGTTATGTATACTTGTATCTCGTTAAACTAGCATAGACATGTTCTTAAAAAGAACAGGCATAGGCAGATAGACCCAGCTACTTTGGGTGCAATACTCTTTAAGATTGTGAACATTCCTCATGCAAGAAACTAGAAAAATAAAGTCATGATCAGTTAAACATGCACAAAAAATAGTACAGAGGAGAATGTGAGTAGAATCTTCTGTGAACTTACATGATGAAATATATAGCATAAACCTTCTGGAAGAAATCGTACATTGGCAGCCTCTCCCCATATAAGGTAGTATAAGCACACATATAGCATCTTTTTTTCTTTTGTCAATGATTCGGTGCTAAGAGAAAATCAGGCAATCTCTTGGTAATAAATAAGATACAGAAAGGAACTAGAAATTTGAATATATTAATCAACATGACAAATCATACTTGTTCCAGACAGGGCGAAGCGGCAAATAATTGCACCATTTGATGTAGTTATCGAGGGACTTGGAGAAAACAACATGCACAGCACCCTCATCGATTTTCTGACAACAAATAAAAATAATGCTAACGAACTAAGGATGGAAATATAAACAATATAAAGCGACATGCAATTGAGTACTTTGCACCAGGCCTCATATTAAACGGTGCAATCTTTCAATGGTATTAAAATATACCCAGAACTTTCAATGGCAAATATCTAAAATCGAGATATTTCAATGTCATGAAACCAATTTTACCAACAATAAATTGTACAGCAGAAAGAATGCAAAATATGCATACCGGTTCATTCCCTGGTAGCTTCCCCAGTCGAGACTGTTCATTTGCTAACAGGTGAACAATATGCTCCCGTTGATTGGTCACATTGTCTTTCTGCAACCAATTGTGACATATTTGAGTTCCATGAAGGCAATGAGATTCTGAAATAGATTCTGAAATGCTGCAGCATGTATCAAGAATGACTCAGGAAGTTGTAACTGCAGTTCCACAATAAAAGTTTGTGTCCCACGACGCTGTATTTCCTTCTTAAATATTTTAAGAATAACACAAAGGTTGACGTATATAGTGCTTTGCCCCTAATTTTCAACCGTCTGCAATACTGGTCGTAATATTAAACTAGATGCGGTTTATTTACATCTACGGATCTTTATTACTTCTTAGAATTTCTGACCATATAGAATGCATGCTCAGAAACCATATTCTTCAGGAGTCTGATTTATTAAACATCACATTATGTTTTCTTTTATATCAAAATTAAATGTGTGATGGAATGTACTAGCCAAATCAGAGAACAGAAAAATAAACACCGAGATCAAGGAAATTAAGGCAAATGTTCTTTTTCCTTTTCCCCTCGTCTTCAACAGTCTAATAATAATCTTGGTCATAATCTTGAACTAAATGCAAGTTTACATCCATGGATCATTATAACCTATTAGCATCTCTGACTATATAGAATGGCATGCTCAGAAACCATATTCTTCAACGGTCTGGTTTATTGAGCATTCACGTTATGTTTTCTTTCATATTAAAATAATGCTTGGCAGAATGTAATATCCAATATCAGGGAGCAAAATAAAGAAGCTACAGCTTGGAAATTAGTTGAGATGTACAGTTTCAATTATCTCAAATGTATATGCCGCACATTTCTACATAAATTTCATAGTTACAGAGTCAGAGCATCCAAATATAAAACTACTTTGCAAATGGCAAAACTCAATTACAAAAAAGAGAGAACTTGCACTTCCTCAATCATATGGAACAGCATATTTACAATTAAAACAAATTGAATCATGACTGACAGTAAGTAACAGACTAACAGTGTAACATACTAACTACTAATACTAACGCGAAGCTTTCCACTTAGGTTGGTGATTAAAACATATCTTCTGTTAGCAGTACCATTAATGGACTCAAATCAGTTGTAAGCCTATAATATGATTGCGATTGTGGTTGTCTTGTTCTCTTGGAAACCACAGGCCATATAGTTTACAATGGCAGGTGCATCATAAAGATACTAACCTGAAAGCCAAATACACAGTGCAAGAGATCCAGCATATCGGAATTCCTAGCATCAGGGACAGAGAAGGTGGCAGGGAGCCTGGGAAGATCCCTATGGTACTGCAAAGCTGATATAGCTGCCCGTACCTGAGATGATACGACATGAAAGTAGTACAACCACAGTTATATCTAAAAAATGGTAAATACTAACGAAAAGGGTAGACCCTAAATTTTACCTCTGGGAAATGGACAATTGCATTAGTTGTAGACAAAGCATCTAGAGGAATAATATTATAAGCCACAACATCCTCTGTTCTTTCTGCATCTTTTTGCATGACTCTTTTCATCTGAATAAAACAGAAAGGACTGTTATTTACACAAAAAAAAACATGAAACATTTTATTGATCTCAAGTGGATTAAAAAGAAGCAAAACGAATTCATTCCACAGTGCTATCTGGATTCACTGTTAACTGGAAATAAAACATTCGAGAAAAGGTACTGCTGACCTGAGGCTATTTGCATTCAACACATCATACTGGCAACAAAATGTCAGAAAGAATAATACTCCTTGCCAGACAGAAATTATTACTTTTTACTAGTCAGAGACCAGAAGACACAAATTGGACCAACAAACAACATTATGTCCGTAAGGAGTGTGTTATTACAGAATGTTCTAGAATTAGCATGGATAGTAAATATACTAACATGTTCAATTCTGATTGAGAGAGCAATTGTCTTGTTAATTTTACTTATTTGCAACTAGAACAATAGACTTCTAAAAAACTAATCGATTATATATTATGACAAAAATCCATATATACACATAAAATTAGATCAGCTCACTCTTATAATTTTAGTGAATACATTGATACACTACCAACCTTTTACCAGTATCTTACTACAGACCAGTAGCAAAAACCCATTCCAGGCTAACCACTCAACCATAATACTCTCTCCGTCCCAAAATATAGCAACTTCTAGCATTCAAAATTTGTCCCAAAATATAGCAACTTCTCCACCTACTCCCTCATCTCAAACAACCACAACCATCTCCCATTTAATTTCTCCACCTACTTCCTCTTCTCAACCAATCACAACCTTCTCCAGTTATTTCACGCTATTCCTTAATATCTTGCCCAGGTCCAGCAGTTTTTATATTTTGGGCGGAGGGAGTACTAAATACATGACATGGACAGCACACCTATTTTTATTTTCTAGATTTTTTTAATAATTGAAATTTAGTAGATAAAAGAACAATATGAACAGTTATATTATCAAGGTGAGCAACAAAAACCTCTTCAGATATTAACTTGTCTGCATCCTCAGGTGAAATTTCCCTTGTTATGTCCTCTATAACAGACCATAAGACCTTTAAAGTAGCAAGAACTTTCTTGCGCTTCAGAGTTTTGCGTTCCAACCTACTCAAACAATCACAGGGGTTAAATCAAAAATGGTGAGCGATCTGTAATGTTGGACAATTGTGGTTGAAAAATAAACATCTCAAAAAATAAATTAAATTAGCAAACTTTCAGCATTTTAGCGAACTTAAGTGAGGAACATAATTTCATAGAGATACGTACTCTCCAAGGTTACCGCTGAACACGGCAGATTCTCTCAACTTCATTTCATCCTCACACAACTCATCAACTTTATGCTTTTCTCTGTATAGCTTATAAAATTCCTGCAGTTTAGCAACATCCTGACTTCGATCTATGGCACCAACTTCCCTTTTTGCTAGTTTTTGCTGAAAAATTGAGATAGACATAAACACTTTTAGAAAAAGAAATTTAAATTGTCATACCCATCTGCGTAATTAATATAATTCAACAAGCCATGGTTCTGGAGATGTGACGTGTGTTGTAAATGAGGACTCACAATGCAATACTGCATGCTACAACACCGGAGCACTGGCCATATGAAATAATATTGTAAATTTAGCACAAGAACACTTCAAAATGATATAGAGCATAAGGTTGTGGCGGTTGACACCATGGGTCCATACCATCATTCTACTACTTAAAAACGAAGATGCGAAATTACTTATATGTATTATCTTCTCTATATATGGTTTTTACCGACACGGTATGACTGTATAGATGAAACTAAAAAAGGTTCTATCTTGGAGGTTGTGCCAGATGTCCAAAACAACATGTAATTATGAAAAGAGAACGAAATAATAAATCATATAGAACAGCATAAACATACCCTGATAACTGACATTAAACCCGTTTTGAACTGAAGTACACCTCTCCCTTCGCTATTTGGATCCAAATTCTGGGCTAGGGTGTACGCATGCTCACATACTGCACATTGAAGTATAAACACAAGAAATTATCACCAAACTGCATTTAAATTTCAAATGGGAAAGTGAATTCATCTCGTTGATATATCGTTTGATTTTGTGGAGCAAGCCGTCAAAACTTTTCATTACCAGAATAGTGGTGAAAACAGGACACAAACTAACCTTTAAGCAACCAACCACAGTGCACCGACAAAACAACCTTAAGCTAACATCAGTTTTTACCTAAACAGGGATAGGTATTAACTATCTCCTTTGAGTCAGTAAAACTGACTGGAAAAATAGCCAAAAAGATAGACAGTAATATAAGCTTCTCAATTCACAGGTTTCAGAACAACGTCTGAACTAATTACGAGCTGTTTGCGGCAAATTCAGTAAGTTGGCTGATTTCAATTTAGCTTAATGAAAACAACTAAGGCTGACCGGTGATGCCAATTGCTCATTGCAGAATGCCAGATTCTAAGATACTAGCATACATTGGTCAGAGCGTACCACCCAGTCAGAGTAAAACAAAGTAAGAAAAGTCACTTGCACCATATGAACAAGTATGTTTGACAGCGAACCCAGACTAGGAGCACGAAACAACATCAGAAAGCAGTAAAGGACTAGTCCGGCTGTAACAACTTATATGGTAGATGGTACCAAGCCTGATCATAACTGTTGACGAAATTTAGAAGTACAACAGGCTGTAAAACAGGCTAAAAAAGTGCAAAACTACTCCTAACGAACTAGCATAATAAATTCGTGTAGCCTAAACTAACTGCAGAAATTACCGGGGAAAACACTAATAACTGCATAGGTAGGGAAATTCTGAACCCTAGCTTAACGGATCAAAAAATGGTAAGGAGGCTTACAAATCCTGGCGACGGTGGGGTCCTCATCCTGGATCTCGTCGGCGGCGCGAAGCACCTCCTCGATGTGCACGTTGTTGCCGAGAGACGACGGCACATTCCCGGCGATGCCGGTGACAGGCAGCCCGTAGGTGCCTGCCAACCGCTCTCCCCGCAGCGCCGCCCGCACCAGGCGCTCCCAGTTCGCCGCCGCCCTCGCCATCCCGAGGCCCTCAGATCTAGGCACACGCTCACTCGAACACTCAGAGGCCGCTCGACATGGCCCCTGCTCACCAAGCTGCTACGATCGCCGTGCGCGTCCAAGTGGCGAGAGAGATCGGAGCTAGGGTTTTCGGCTCTCGGCGCGCGTGGAGGCGGAGGTGGCCGCGTTTGAGGGGCTCGAAAGCGGGGAGGAGGAAGAAGGTGTGGGGGGGATACGCGGAGACGTCAGAAAAACCTGAAATATCACTACTTTTATGCCTTTTTCGCGTTTGGCGAGACGCTTTGAAACCTTGGGTGCGATCTAGTAGAAGCGGAGTCGTATACTCTAGCGCGTGGCAAGGCGCCACTCCCGTTGTCCCCACACGAGAAAAGGGTTTAATTTTCAAAAAAAATTGTTTAAAATAGAGGACTACTGAATTCTGCTAGAACGCATAGAAGCAAACCAGAGCCAATATCTCGGTTCCAAATTTGATCAAATTTATACTAAACTTTATATTACAGGTATCATATCTGCTACCATATCCTAGGTTTTATGTTAATATTAGCATATAAATTATCCCCTTGCTTCAACGCGGCCTCATTGTCTAGTACTGTTTCTGTTAAGAATAGTATTGCAGAGGTTTAATTTTGGGAAAATTGGTTTGGCAGCACTCAAAGATCTCTAGTTTAGAAAAACACTATCAGATTTTCGTGGTATACTTTAATACAATCCAAAGTTTCTCCCATTCCTAGATATATTATCTCCGTCTGACTTAGCACTCCTACCGTTAGCTGTGACATTGTTGCCCCTCGTCCTTTACCTCGTGCCGCAGCCGGCGGGCGGCGATATTCTCTTAAGCTCAGGCGGTGCGGTGACACTCGTCTAGCTCGAGCTCAAGCTTAAGGCACCGACGCCCGTCGGTGGCAAGGTTGAGCTTAGGGATGTCGACTCTCTTCAGAAAAAGAAGAGCTCTGGGCAGAGCCACAACACTATCGGAGGTGAAATTGGAGTAGGGATGTGGCAACATCAGAGATGAGCTCTAGAGGAGGCAGTAGGAGCCATCGGAGCCAGGCTCCTAGGACAGCGGCACCTTCTGAGAAAAGCTTGGGATAGAGCAACGCCGTGAGGTCCAAGTGGGGGGTGGTTCTATCAGAGGCAAGCTTCAAGGCTTGGTGGGGCCGAACCGAGCTCCGGCAGGATACTGAGTTGGGGGCTTGGGCAGCGACAAACTCTTGAGGAAGCCGTACGGCAGCAGGTTCGATCCAATCTAGGAATTCAAGATAAATCGATCCTCATTCCCTAGGGGCAAAGACATCTTTTTTTCAATTGTTTGACAGAAAAAAATCAATAAGAAAAGAAAAACTAACAGAGGGCAGCGAAATGGTATATAACTAAACTTTACAAACTTCTAATGGTATTAAAGTATACCAACACCTTGTAATTATAAATTCTAAACCCGAGATCTTTGGATATCATAGAACCAATTTTCCTTTAATTTCGTTGATTACCATGACGCGTGACGATTTGAGGTGGTGCATCTGTGCCATGTGTGACGTGTGTGGCCTTGTGGTGTTTCCGCGACTAGTGTAACCAACCAGCACGTTGTAGAGGCGACCAAGCAACCGCGGATTTTGACTTGCAGGATGGAATGGAACACGAGACAATTCGTTCGTCAGGGTTTAGGGACCCACCGGGAAGAAGTGGCCTATCTTGTTCGGCTGGTGAAAAGAAGGCCGTCGAATAGAATACCGGGCCGAAATTGTATTTACTACAACCGATGCCTTAGGCCCATATCAGTGTCAAACCTTCTTTTCTAGTAGGAGTAGAAGACTAGGAAGGATGAAGTCTGGCCCAGATATAGTTCACCGGACAGGCCAAATTATTGGCCATAACCTTTAAACAGTCTAATGAGTAACGTAGAGCCGTTCCAATTTATTTGTAACTTAATTATACTTTAGAAGAATTTGGATTGAAGCTAACTTATGGCCAAATAAATGTGATACTGTTTAAATATTGGCACTACCATTTTCTTTGGCAGGATAAACAACCAAAATGACACATAGTTTCATACCCTATTTAGCATACCTCCAGATCTCGAATCCATGTTAAATTTGAAGTTTGTAAGTTAAATTATAGTGATTTAAATTTTTATATTTCATCTAAAATAGGAACAAAATGATTCATCCAAATATTATCAACGTAATCACAGATCCAGATCTATGTATTTATAGAGCCATGAATACCCAGCTTCAGAAAATCTTGGATCCGGAGCTGTGCCAAACAGCCTCAACTGGCCATTTCTAGGCTCCTTGGGAACCTAAGATTTAGAAAACACAAGAATAGGAAAAACGCATGAACACAATATCATGCCTCATTGAATCATACAGGAAGTAAATCCATGAATTTACAAGAAGATCCACATGAATTTACAAGAAGAGAAAACATGAGGTATTGTCTCTTGCTAATTTCTCTCTAAAACTTCTATGAAATGAGCTACTCTCTCCGGCCCAAAACATAAGGGATTTTACAGCTAAGTAGGGGTATTAAAAATATTCTTGAAAATAAATGGGAGAAGATTGTAATTGGTTAAGAAAAGAAAATAGGTGAAAAACTTTTGTAGCAGAAGTTTATGATTGGTTGAAAAGAGAATATAGGTGTACAAATTGTTATATTTTGAGATAAGTTTTAAATGCTAAAAGTTGTTATATTTTAGAACGGAAGGAGTATCCCATAGGAACTTAAAAGGATTTCCTGAAGGTAATTTCTTTATTCCAAAGGACTATGTAGGAATTATTTCCAAAAGATTTTAATTCTCTAAAGTTCCTTCATTTTTCCTTTTTTTAAGGAGCCCTGCAATTGCATCCGTAGGAAAGAGTAGAACGTACTGTCCAAGAGAGACGGTGCGGGCGAATACAATGTAAAAGCAGTAAAGCACCCAAATGACTTGATTTGTCATCACAGTATCGTGCCAACAAAGAGTGTCGTGTAACAGTTCATCGGAGTCGTTGTTACTGTATTAGAGTAGCAATCGGATGGTACCGACAATTTGATGATTGCAGGTTACGTGCGTTGGATACTTGGATTCAAAGTCGACAGTGTCATGTCGCCGAAAACAACACACAGTCACACATAATAATGGCACAGCCCCTTTCCTTTGCGGGCACTGGTTAAGCTGACCGCCTGATTGTGTCCAAAGCCGCTGAATTCTTCAGTTAGTCTCGGGAGACTGTTTACCTGCACCAGGGCAATAAACTCAGTTGCCACTGAAGAAATCAGAAAATTCATTGGCCCTTACCCAAACACTCTATGCTCCATAGGAGAGTTGCAAGAAAGTTTCTGAAAATCACGCCTAAGGCTGAAAACGGTTGGAAATGATTGGAAAAATTTTTAAATTATTTTTATTTTCATATTTTGTACTCGGGATCGGAATCGGAAACGGTAATGTCGAGAATAGAAACTCTTCAGAAAATTCGGAAACAGAGTTACTCGGTCGGAAATTCATCGATATCGGTCGGACATCCATGAATTTGGATCGAAAATAACTTTGTCTCACATGTGATGTCTAGAGTAAATCACATAATCACTAAACATAATAATAACGATGTCACATAATAATCACTGTCGGCGAAACGGGACTGGGGCCCACATACCTCGGGGACGCGTGGATCTTCGGCCACGTCAGCTCCTCCAGGGCTCACATTCTGCACAAATGACGGCCGGCTACGGCCGTCTTCCCGCTAAGTGCCTAGAGCCCGAGCACTGCTGGCCCCGAGTGCACCTTTCCTGGGCGCGTCGCGACGACCGCTCGCATCCACCTCGAGCCCGTGGCCCGGGGACATTCCCGGGCCCGGGTCTCGCCCCCCGGTCCCGAGACCCACAGGCTCGGTCCCGGGGCGGCGTTCCCCGAGTGCATTACTAGGACATCCGCGGGCCCGGGTCTCGCCCCCGGACCCGGGACCCACTGGCTCGTTCCCGGGGCACATACTGAGGCATTCCCGGGCCCGGGGCGCGCTTCCCAAGCCCGGGACTGACAGCCTCGGTCCCCGAGGAACTCGGCGCCTTGTGCGCGCGGAGGGCTCGATGAGCTCTCTGCCCCGGGCGCGAGCCTGACTCGAGCGGATCAACTCTCCAATTACCTGAATTAATGACGAGGCGATGGGACGTGTCGCGCCTGTCGCCCCCGTGGACTCTCATGATGGCCCCCCGTGGGCCCGCTCCCTGTGCAGACATAATTCTCATTCGCGAAATCCAGGCGCGTTGGATGTTGCATCGCGACTAAGAGGGGCTTCAATTTTCTACACTCTGGCCGATGGCGTGCGTGTCACACTTCAATAACCTAGCCGCCGCAGCGCGAGCGAGGCGACGACTAGACGTGCCTCCAGCACGGCTCAGCAGGCGGCCGCGTGCGTGCGACAAGACATATCGTCCTAGAAAAGCTTTCTCTTGGTATGTGTGCTGGGCACTGTGGACTCCCTTACACTAAAAAGGAGATCCATGCCAGCAGGCAGAGGGAAGACTTGGGGGGGCGAGAGAGCTGAGTTCCCAAGTTAGGGCTAGCTCTGAGCACCCCTCAAGAACATCTTGTAAGAACAAACGCATTCATCTCCGCACATATGCAGACACACACAGGAGTAAGGTATTACGCCTCCGCGCGGCCCGAACCTTGTCCTACTTCTTCTGTCTCCCTTGCGTGCCATCGTCCAGACGACGCGCAGCTATCCTGTGAACACGTCCCCTGGACGAACCTCAAAGGGGTCCCCGGGACTCCTCGCGTAATTGTGTTATTCAAATTTGACTAGGTTATAATTATTTCCTCCTCCCGACATATTTGTCTCAATAATTTACTAGTAAGCTGTTATATTGCATCGCGCCAGTAGGGGGATGTTATCACTTTACAGGCAGGTCACTGCCTCTAGTCAACCCAACAGTCGCTACCTCACATAGACAGAGAGTCTTTTCATTCTGTTCGCTGGACTCCGACGAAGGTTGCCGGCTTCAACTCATCCGCCTAGCTATATATTGCTCTTATGTGTAGCCCTATGTGACCAGAGCCCTGCCAACGTTTCTCCATTGATTCCTCCCTTGGTCTTCTCTTGTTGGTACTTTACTCATATTGTTTGCTATGGGCGTGGTTGCGGCGCAAGTGATCTACCCAGGCGGCCTCGCGTCTCCTCCCTTGCTGGTCTGGGCACCTGGAATTTGCGGACACCTATGGCACTGTTTCCCCTTTGCGCAGAGCCGGCAAGCTGCCCCGCTGTAGTCCTGCCGCGTTGCTTTGCTCATCGTTATTGGCGCCCGGACGCGCCCCATCTCAACTTCCAGTCTATAGCGATCGCTTACAGGGAAAGCCGCTCCTAGGACCGGCGCGAGAAGCCCTCCTGCAGCACACCCCACCTGTCATTCTAAGTGGAGAGGCGGAGGCGCAGGGGACCTGGCTCAACGAGCGAACCTGGTTAGCGGGAGAAGAAACCTATGTCGCCGGGTTGCCGTCTATGCCATGCATGCCAGAGCAGTATCCGATTACCGCTGGCATGTCCTACTTGGGACCTGGCCCCCGCTTTCTCCGAAGTAGAACCCGAAGCCAGAGTGCTGCGGGCCTTTGATATTCTCCTCTCCCTTTCGATCCGAAAAATTCGGCTTTGCCTGGCACTCTCTCGCAGTGACCGGACTAAAAACTCGATTGTCAATGCGGGATCTGAGAATGCCGAGGTCACGAGTGTGGGGACACTTCGTAATAATACGGTGTGTGACACTGTCAGGCTTCCCGAAGGCCCAGGTCTCCAGCTCGAACCCCCCGCGGAAACCATCGTGCGTCACCCGAGCCCGGATTATCGCTCGGTCTGTGACGCTTCTCCCCGCCTTCGTTAACGGATGCGCCGGAAATGTCCCGCCAGTTCCGGCCCCAGCTTGCCAGAGAATATGACGGCTCTCATCACCCCCGGGATGTACGTGCTCATGGTCTCAACCACCGCCACCTCTATATCTATCTCAAGGGGCTGGATGAGAAGGTGATGCGAACTACTTCCCCGTCGCCCTAAAGCCCAGTACGTCCTGGTATGATGAACTCCCCAAGGTTCAATTATCATAGAGAACCTGGGCCACCAGTGCATGACGAAATTCCCTATGGCTACTTTTCCGATCACGCCTGGCGACCGAAGCGGTGTACCGCCCTACCGATCAAGGCGAAGGACGAGCTGAGCTGTTTCGTGCAGCGCTTCCGCCAGGTCCGCACCTATCCCCCACATCGCTCACCCGACGTTATTCACGCGTTTCGCCTCGGGCTTCGTGCGCGCACAGCGGCATGCTCGAGAAAGTGGCACCGCGCTTTTTTTGCGCGGCCCAGCATTTTAGCCTCACGACCTTCTTGCGCCCGCCAGGAGAGCCCGGGTGAACGACTCACGCTTCTTGAATGCTTCCTCCGTAGAGATAGGGCGCTCTGGAGAGGACGGGCCTGAGCCCTCCTCCGCATCACAACGAACAGGAGCCGCGCGGCGCCGACATCGCTTTTGGTTGATCAGTTGAATCGATCTTCATAAAAAACCCACGCATCCCGGATGCGACTGGCTCGGCGCGGGCCCTCTGCTCCCCGGCCCCAAGCTATTGCATCGTGCCAAGCAACGCCAGACTTATCAAGAGTCCGTCTCACTGATGTCTTCGTTCAACCGATAGTGAATTGCGGTTCGCTATTCATTAGTTAAATCATGCGCTCATCGCCTTCCTTCGGGCCAAAACTCCGACGTCTGTGCATGTAGTGTTG